>JABFFI010000826.1:0-20266 GCA_013623725.1 Fusarium robinianum | reverse complement strand
GGGGGAGGGGGGATAGGGCAGCCAACATGGAAGTCAAGATACAAGGTGTGGGAAGGGGGGATGAAACAAACCAGGTCTTTGGGGTTCAGGGCGACGGAGGCCAGGTCAGGCTCATTTTGATTCGCGGCGGGCTCGACCTCAATACTGGCGTCTTCGCTGGCATCCGCAGCCGCGCATGATGGCCCATAGAGCAGAAAGAGGAGGCTGGCGGACGAGAGGAGCGCAGCCGAAGAAGCGCGGACAAAGTGAGGCCTCATGGTTGGGGAGTGGTCTGATGCGATGACTTGTCTCTCGAGTAGTTCCCGGTTTCTTCGTGTGTCTCACAACCAGAAAGGAGAAGTGAATAATTTTTTCCAGGTCTGAAATCAACCCGAGGAGCTGGTTCTCTTGTGATATTATCCCCCGTCGCAAGCGGAAAGATGGATAAAATAAAAAAGAGGGTCTCTTTTTAGAGAGCTGGACTGAGCTCCGTGCAAGTCGCGAATGAGAATGGATATTCTCTCCCCTGTGGCTTATCAAGGTTGACAGGGTTGACGCCGCATATGTACGCAGGGACAACGGTTGTTGAAAATAATAAATAATAAACGGTTGATGCCCGTTGGTTGGTAAAATAAACGACCGCCACGAGATAAAAGTCGGGGGAGTAAGTACCTGCCTGTATGGATGGACAAGGGGAAGGGTGTGAGAGATAAAAAAAAAAGAAAAAGAAAAGAAGACAGCGAAAGAAAGAGGAATAAATCCCAATAAAAGAAAAATAAACATTAAAAGAAATCTGGCCTGAAAAGGAGCGCGAGCCGTTTAGTGGTCCAACTTTCCTCACCTCAGGTGGTTTTCTCGCAAAGAGAAATAGTGGCCTGTTTTTTTTGTCCCTTTTGCCTTGGTTGGGAGTACGAACAACCATCTTTGGCCTAACTCGAAGAGTTCCTTTCCCTCAGGTCAGCCCTTTGCCCCTTCCACCTCACGCGGCGCCAAGATCCGAAGGCGGAGGCGGCGGGGGAAATCCCGCTCGGACCACCCCCCCGTCCCACAGACCGGTGGACCCCTTGCGACTGTCCGGGTGGAGATCGCACGCGGCGGGGCGGGCAAGCGCGGAAGAAGTGGGGCGCGTCTGACCTCCAAGTTTGAGGACCTTGATGGACAACACCAAAAGGACTCGCGATGGGGTCGATTTCCGGCGTTGATGGTTCTCTCTTCTTCTTTTTTTTGTGGTTACACACCCGGGCGGGGGAGTATTCTACAATGGGGAAGGGGGTGTGTCGGACTCAATGGCGCTCTGGGGAGTTGGGACATTGTGGTGGTGAAAAGAGGCGGGATAGAGACGGCACGGGAGAGAGAGAGAGAGGGGGCTGTTGAGCAGATTCTCTACTTCTCTCTGCAGCCGAGTCTTACTACTGTAGGTAGGTACTCCCGCACCCTCGAACTTCAAGTGGCGGACCAAACTAGCGATTCGAGGTTGTCGATTCCCAGCTGAGTCCCTCCCTCGCTTGCATACTACACACTTTGTCCCCATCTACATAGAACACTCCGTCGTTGCAGGTGGTCGTTTGTTTGAACAGGACTGTAAACTCCTACACCCCCCATGACTCCATAACGGCCTTGTTTCCTTGTTTTCTGACCTCACTCTCTACCTAGACTCGATCCATCTCCAAAGATGCTTGCCCTACCTACACATATGCTCTGCATCACACCTGGTTCCCCCCCCCCACGCCCTCACTCTAAACTCACTCACTCAAGCACTCAAATCTCCATCTTGTATCTCTCTCTCACTTCCTTCGTCTCCCCCTAGTCTCTTTCCGTTGTCTCTACCTTGAAATCTACCTCCCAAATAGGTAAACCGTCCAAATCAGTGGCTTGACCAGGGCAATCGATCAATCCACTGCCCATAATCCCACGACCTTGATGCACTCATGCATGTGGCAAAAAAAACCACCTCTTCGTCCTAGAGCTGAGAATATTCCTTGTCCGTTCCGTTCACAGTGATTCACTGTCAGTTCCCCAACTCCCACCCCTTTCTCACACACCCACCACCCCCCCCCCTTCTGCCAATCCCATTCATCCAAACAAAAACAATTGGTCTTCGATCTACTCCCATCTACCAACCACTCACCTCGCATATAAATCTCCCTCCCCCATCCTCCCACACTCATCTTTTCTCTCTCGTTCCTGCATCCTCAGCATCTTCAATCACTCACTCACTTGTCAACCACCCCCCGTGAAAAAGTCACTCGTTCGTCTTTCCACCACGCACAACAAAAAACAACAAGACAGTCAAGATGAAGACCGCCACCTTCGCCGCTGCCCTTTTCGGCCTCCTCCCCGCTGCCCTCGCCCAGGCTGCTGCTCCTTCGCCCACCGAGTCTGTCGGCTGCGAGCCCCACGGCGACCACTGCAAGTCTTCATTCGAACTACTATATCCAGTCGAACGCACTCTTAACATTTAATCTAGGGCACTGCGAGGGTCCCCGAACCGATGCTGTTGCCGCTCCCACCAAGGAGGCCGAGCACGATGACCACGAGGCCGGCGACTCTGAGGATCTCGCTCCCTCCCCCACCGAGTCTGTTGGCTGCGAGCCCCATGGTGACCACTGCAAGTTTTCCCCCTTATCTCGTTCACTGTTTGAGCGCGCTTCTAACATCCATCGAGGGCACTGCGAGGGTCCCCGCACCGAGGCTCCCAAGGAGAAGACCACCGAGAAGAAGGACGAGGTGAAGACCACCGAGAAGAAGGACGAGGCCGAGGAGACCCCCGCCGTCCCCTCTCCCACCGAGTCCGTCGGCTGCGAGCCCCACGGTGACCACTGCAAGTCTTGACCCTCGTCTCTGAGTTGAACATGATCCTAACATTCAGTGTAGGGCACTGCGAGGGCCCCCGCACCAAGGCCGAGGAGAAGCCCAGCAACGACGCCAAGGCTACCGACGCTGAGGAGACTCCCGCTGTTCCCTCCCCTACTGAGTCCGTTGGCTGCGAGCCCCACGGTGACCACTGTATGTGTTTTTCCCAATCTCATGTGGAATCTCGAGCGCGCTTCTAATATCCAATCCAGGGCACTGCGAGGGTCCCCGCACCACTCTTGCTAAGGCCACCACCGGCGCTGCCGACTCTGACGATGAGGAGACCCCTGCTGTTCCCTCTCCCACCGAGTCCGTTGGCTGCGAGCCCCATGGCGACCACTGTAAGTCTTTATCCTAATTATATCGAGTCTAACATCATCCTAATATCCCATCTAGGGCACTGCGAGGGTCCCCGCACCGACGCTGCCAGCACCCCCGCTCCCACCCAGACCACTGTCGAGGTTAACGCCGCCGGCATGGAGATGGTCCCCGTCGTCGGCATGTTCGCCGCCGCTCTTCTCGCCCTGTAAGGTTTCTCAGTGAGGAGGCATCTGGGGGGTTTTGTTTTGTGTCGACCCTGGATTGCGAGACAGTGGAGGATTAGAAAGGACACAGGACACACCTTCGACCAGTAACTACGTTTCATTCTGATTCAGCTAGTAACTACTTTAGCTTAATTACTTTACAATCCCTTTTTATAACAATTAATGTCTTGAATTGAATGTGTTGTGTTTGTGTTGTCCTGGTGATACTCGAGTTGTCGATCTTGAGAATCACATCAATTGGAACCATCACCACTTTTGACTTGATCAAACAAGAACTCCTCGAACCAGAGAAACTGGACTAAAATTCCAGTTATTTAAAACTAGATGTTCGAATTGACTTTTCCAGAATGCACCTTCTGACCTTGTTCTGTCGTGAATAATACCTTGGCTGTTTGGTGGACTTTGACCCTGATCCCCTTTTGGACGTCATTCAACACCACACGCGCACGCATCCATCACCCATCAGTCTAGCCGTATATAGACCGCATGATCTCGAGACGCCATGCTGCAACCCAACTCTTTGTGGCTTGCAGAGCTATCAATCTCGGTAATCTTATTATTCCCTTTTAGATACTCTCTATTGAGTCATCACATCTGATATCGAACATCACCAACAACCTCATGAGAACCTCTTCGTCCCTCGACCCAACACCCTCCTGTATTTCCAACCACCATCACATGCATATACCCGCTCCTATCAATCTCAGCTCACTTCAACCCAGAATTCCGCTCTTACCGCTGACCGTTAATTCCTCATTGTTGGTTACTAGTCTCGTCCTCCTGTCTTATGTCCCCCTACCCTGGACCCCAGCGTAACGCTGCAGCAAGACTAGCGCGTTGCCGCCCGTCCCCCCCTCCAAATTGAGCGACGTCGAATTACAACTCGATCTCTCATTTTAAGCTTCATTGGATTAAGCTCCGCCACTTTGTTCGACGGTGCTGCCGGGTTGTGACATGATCGGGGGTTGCATCCTCTGAAGCACGAGACGGGCATAAAGAGACGGATGGGCAAGCACAGAGAGAGGATGCATCATCGGACTATTCTCGTAAAAAATTCCGTGTGTTTACCTACCACAAAAAGACCATCCCCAAAAGGACCCTTTACATCAAAAGAGATGGTCTTGGCGCATCCCCGTCCTGGGCTGGCCACCACCACCACCACCACCCATCACCCATGCCCGGGTATATGCACCTCAGGCACGCACTTTCGTCTCGGTGGGGTCACCCCAGGGTACGTACCTCCGCGGCTGACTTCATTGTATCCACACCATCAACCTCACTCTAGTTCCATCTCACTCTATCCATCAAGGTTCTCGAACTGTTCTCATCACGACCATGCCAACCGCCCACTTTCTCTCTCACGCCCCCCCTCCCCCCTTCCTACTCCCACGCAGCATCACAAGGATTGACAATGCGTAGTGGAGAAGAGCAAAAAAAAAATGGAAGAAGGGAAGAGAGAAGTTGGCTGGGTTGGTTGGTTGTCTTGTCATGGGCCGTGGATCTATCAGCCAGAACAACATCGACAACAAACAACCCTTCAGTCCCACCCCCATTCCCGCCAAGTCGAGAAAAAACAGAGAACTCTCCGCCTGATCGAATCGGAGCTCTTGTTTTCCAATTTGCAAAAACTCCCTTGTACCTAATCCCTCACCCCCCCCCTCGTCGTCTTGTCCGGAGATCCCACCCACGCATTGGGAGTCCACAAACCCGGAACTCGTCCACCAACCTCGCTTGTTCGTCTCCTCTCTCCCGTGGGATGTGTTGTCTCTTTCTCGATGGTACTAGGTAAACTTGGGTAGGTACATAGACCTGGGATGGACTAGGGCCGGCCGAGTATGCCCCGAACGGGTGCTTGTTTGGATGGATGAATGGATCGAGGTCCCTCGGAGCGCATCCATCAAACCACGAGAACCATCGTATCGTATCCTTGACTATCCATCCATACTAGTCATGTCATCGCACATGAACCGACCCGACTGACAAAAAAACCGCCCCTCTTTCTTCAACTTGAGGGTGCCTTTTCAGCTTCTGCTCACTATTTGTTGCCAAGCGGACATCCAGGTCCCAACGTCCCCGCTGTCTGTCTGTCTGTCTGTCTGTCTGTCCTTCTTCTTCTCCCATGTGTGTGTGCATCCCATGTCTACCTACTTAGGTATGTCCAATGTGTACGGAGTACGTAGTATGTGCAGTTATGTGTTGCCTACCAAACTAGGTATGCACTCAAGACAGACGCACGCATCACGTCGCCCACATCCCCAGAAATCAACCACCACCACCACCACACAGACAGACCTCATGGTTAGCTGACACCAAATAACCTCCTTCCATTCACCTACCTATTCCTGTTCCTGTATCCGTTTGCACTCTACTCCGTACCCAATCCCGGTCTATTCCCTCCCCCCCATGCTCTTCCCTTCCCCCCCCCTCTAAACGTGACGGACCCGGACGGGTCAGTGAGGACCTTGATAACTTCACTCTATTTTTTTTTCTTTCTGCCTTAGGTACTGTACCCTAACCGTACGACCATTATTCGTCCAAACACCATCCGTTGTTTTTTTTTCTTCCCCTTCCCTTGCCTCCAACACCCCCATCCACCTTATTCACTCGGCCGGTGTGGTTCTCTCCTCTCGCCTCCCCCACGCGCCGGCGCATAGTAGTCAGTCACCTTCACACATCTCGGAGACAAACAGAGGAGAACCCTCCTGGATACACCTCACTCTCACACACACACTCTCCGCTTCCTACATATTATGCGCAGCCTCGCCGCTTCATCTGCCTACTTCTCGAGCCTCTCTTTCCAAACAATCGCATTCCGATTGAACAGCTCCCGGACCTTGCATCTCTTCGAGCGCCCGAGTTCGAAGATTCCCCAAACAAACCTCAACGACGTACATGCTTCAAGCGTATCGAGTCCCTCTCGCATTCAGGATCGTCATGGCCCGCACTAGAAGTCTTTGCGGGAGCCGCCCCGTCGTGGTTCTCGTCGGGGCCTTGCTCTTCGTCGGCATCGTCTCTGCCACCGTCAACCCCGGCGCCGTCAGAAGAGAGGAGGTTACCGCCACTGCGCTCAAGGCTGAGACCACTGGCATGGACTTCAAGTCCCTTACCGGATGCCACATGCACGCGACTGTCCAGTACTGTATGGCCGGAAAGTCTGAGTATCGCATCGTTGCCGACGCGACCGCCACCGAGGAGCCCCCCTCCTCGTACACTGACTGCCACAGCCATGGCAAGGAAGCGTAAGATATCCCCATGGCTTCCACCACTTCTCGGGACCCTCCCCCATCACTAACTTCCAAACAGTTGGTGCATGAACCCCAATGGCGGCGAAGTCCAGGTTCTCGGCGCCGACGAGGCCGCCCCCACCAAGACATCCGGCTCCGACTCCGAATCGGAGGAGGTCACCGCCGTCTCGGACTGCCACCTTCACGAAACCTCTCTGTGAGTCTACCCATTTGCCCCCAAAACGCCTCGAAAGAGTGACTCCTAACCAAACATCCACAGCTTCTGCATGGGCCCCGGCGATGCCGAGTACTACGTCAAGACCACCATTACCAACACTAAGGAGTACCCTGCTCAGATGACCGCCTGCCACGGCCACGGCGAGGAACTGTACGTCTCCCTTATTCCCCTTGCATCTTTACCGAGGACCTGGAACGGCCAAGACTAACTCACATATCACAGTTGGTGCATGGACGGCGAGAGCGAAGCCGCCGTCGTCAAGGCCGATGAAATGGATGAGGACGACGCCGCCGGCGAAAGTGAGCCCGAGGAGGAACACTGCCATTTCCACGCTGGTGTCGAGTAAGTCTTCACATTTGAATCTCCGAGAAACACCATGGGAACTAACCTCATCCCATAGGCACTGTGTCGGCGGTAGCCACGGCTCCGAAGGCGAAGGTCGATCTTGCGAGCGTACCGACCGTGAGTACAAGATCGGTATCCGAATCGGCATGCTCTTTGTCGTTCTTGTCGCCAGCAGCATTGGTAAGTCTCCCATCCAGGCCTATGACCCCAGGACAGAAGATGCAAGTAAACTAACCCCATGCTTCACCCAGGTGTCTTCGGTCCCATCCTCATGTCCACCTTCGTCCCCGTCAAGTCCAACCTGTTCCTCATCATCCTCAAGCAATTCGGTACCGGTATCATCATCTCGACTGCTTTCGTTCATGTATGCTAGCTCTTCCCCCCTTCACCCCCTGAATCCTGTACTAACAGCAACCCCCTAGCTCTACACCCACGCATCCATGATGTTTGGCAACGAATGTGTCGGCGAGTTGATCTACGAGGGAGTCACCTCGGCCATCGTCATGGCCGGTCTCTTCATCTCCTTCGTCATCGAGTTCCTCGTCCACCGTGCCATGCGCTGGCAGGCGAGCAAGAAGACCGATAGTGACGAGGCCTATCTTTCTCCCCAGGCCATTGCCTCTGCCGAGATGGCCAACATCTCCATCATGGAGGCTGGTATCATTTTCCACTCTCTGCGTACGTCACCCACCCTGCCCTTCCTTTGCCTCACCCTTCCATAGCATACTAACCGCATTCTAGTGATCGGTATCACTCTCGTTGTCGCCGGCGATTCGTTCTTCATCACACTCGCCATCGTCATCATCTTCCATCAGCTCTTCGAGGGTATCGCCCTGGGAACCCGTATCGCCGCTCTCGGTTACGGCCAGAACCCCCTGGCCCTCACCATGCACTCCCACGGCCACACCCACACGCCGGCCGCTCCCGTTGATCGCACCGGTGGCTCGACCGTCTCTCTCTTCAAGAAGCTCTGCCTCGCCGCTGGCTTCGCTCTGGTCACCCCCGTCGGAATGGCCATCGGTATCGGCGTCCTCGACGTCTTCAACGGCAACGACTCCAAGACCCTCATCGCCATCGGTACTCTCGACGCCCTGTCCGCCGGTATCCTCATCTGGGTTGGTCTGGTCGAGATGTGGGCTCAGGATTGGTTGCTCGGAGGCGAGTTGACGGATGCCAGCGCTCTCACCACCTCTCTGGCCATGTTTGGCCTCATCACGGGTATGGTTCTCATGAGCTTGCTCGGCAAGTGGGCTTAAAGCTCTCGATAGCTTTACCCCTATCATCCCCTCCATTCGATGACAGGCATCGCCGCCATTCCAACGTTGCTGAAAACAGCACGAGTTGTCATTTAGATAGTTACCCCCTGCATAGTGAGATGAGATGCCGGTGAGCTTCCCATCTTCCCACGAGCAGCATGCTTTGCACATTTTCCGATTAATGATCACTTCCTGATATTATACCACCGGAAAAAAGAATAAAGATAATTTTCTCTTCACTACAGAAGATTGACGGACTTTGTCCTATTAATTCCATACCACAAGCTTTCCCTTCTCAGTCCCTCTTCGCCCGTGCCGCCCTGATCCTGCTAGCCATCCGTCCCATGTTGAAGAAGATTCCCACGATGCCCTCGCTCATCCATCTCGGGAGGCACGTCAGCGTCCACACGAGATGCGACATGCCTCCAGCCCAGAACCAGTCGGGCGAGCCTCCGATCCAACCACCAAACCACCCCTCGCCCTTGAGTGCCTCTCCCACAACCTTCCTGGCGTAGACCTCTGTCGGCACAGTCGCCGTCCGCTGACTAAACGTCAATCTCTTCTCGAATAGGTCATTGACGGGCTGATAGACTGAATTCTCCGGCAGGGCCCTGTGGAAGTGACTCGCGATGTTGGACCTGACAGTACCTGTGACAGCAATCATGACCCGAACGTTGAAGGGCTTCAGCTCCATCCGCAGAGCGCGCGAGTACGTGTTCAGCGCACCCTTGGTGGAGGAGTAGATGGCGCCAAAGAGGTAGGGCACAACAGACGATGTAGACGAAATGTTGAGGACCAGACCCCGTGCCTCGATCAAGAGGGGAGAGAATGCCTGGACCATGGACATTGGGGCAAAGACGTTGACCTCGTACGTGGCGCGAACGTCATCGATGTCCATGTCAAGAGCCGGGATGGTGTGCGTACGACCACTGGGGATAGTTAGTATAGGCGACAGACATTGGGTAGTTAGCTAGATAGATGTCATTGGAGACTCACGCATTGTTGACGAGAACATCCAGCCGTCCCCCCGTGAGCTCGCTGACCTTGCCCTTGCACTCCGCAATGCTCGATTGACTGGTGACATCGAGAGGAAAGACAGTCATACCCGATGCCTCGAGATCCTTGATCATCTCGACATTGCGCACCGTCGCGATGACATGACAGCCTATGTCGGACAGTTAACCCCAGAGCGCACTCAGACAGACACCGTCGACTTCAACAGCAACCTACCCCTTCGATGGAACTCGAGAGCCAAAGCATGTCCAATGCCTCCAGGCGAGCAGCTGAAGCCATAATGTTAGCATCACCATCTTAATTGTTCACCGCTATAACACCCTCCTTGCGATACTAGAGTGAATCCAACTTACCCCGTAATGAGGACAAACGTCTCTTTCGGAGCCATATTCCTACAAAGTAGTACCGCCCTCAACAAATTAATTCCACTGAATGACGAAACGAGGTGCCAAAGGAGAGTAAGCGGTTCTCTAGATGTCAAAACAAGGCGTTCTGACGACCTGAATACCAACAAAAATATAACCGTTTCTTCCCCAGCGAAATTTTCACGTGAAAAGACAGAAAAACACCACGACCTTGTCTCAGAAACCTCTTTTCCAACAGGCCGAGGCAAGGTTGTTGAGCTCCGTCGGTCGTTGCGCCACACCTTTTTGCGCCACATGAGAACGGGGGAGTTGAGCCTCAATCGCCCGCTGCCAAGACGCCGGTGACATGTCCCAGGACGGGAATGATATCATGGACGAATGGCAGACGAGGCGACTCATTTCCGAGGACAAGCTTCGAGAGAGTGATGTGATGTGAATAAGTCGATATAAATGTACTTTGTACTTCTCACCTGTGATGTTCGAAACTATCAGTCAGATGACACAGAGAATCCCAGGGTTCTAAACCAACCCAATAAATACAACTCCATAGAGGAAATCCCTCCTCTTTTATCCAAAAATCTCGAACAGGACCCTGGCCATCCAGATAGTGCACCGTTATCCCTTCTCCGATAATCGCCTGATCCTAAATTGTTCCCTATAAATCATCAAGAGCGTGTTGTGGTACATGTTTCGTTATCGGGGCCATCCTCCCTGTTGAGGCGTCGAGCCAGGCATTTCCACTACTGTGTTTCCAACGGATCCGGCCATTTCGAAAACGGCATTCGGCGCAGGTGCTGCTTGGGGAGTCAGCTCCACGGGTGTGTACGCGGTTGCGCCCGAGTATGGCAATGAAGGCCCCCATTTTTGAGACGGGTCGGGGCTGTATCCGGATGCCCCCCAGGGCTTTGATTCTGAAGGCGTGTATGCCGTGGGATAAGGATTGTTGTTGTTGAAATGCGAGTCGTAGCTAGGGAGCATGGGGTTGGATTCGTCACTGGGCCTCCGTCGTCGACGCAGGAAAAAGAAGACTCCAAGGCCGATAAGGCCAGCAACAGCGAGGGCAGCGCCGACACCGATGCCAATGCTGGCGCCAGTCGAGAGCCCGCCATCATCCTCCTCGTCGTCCTTGTTGGTCGGGATAACAGTGATCGTCACACCACCCGTGGTCGTCGTCACCTGCGCGGGTTCCGTAGGTTCATCCGTCGTCGTCGCAGTCGTCGTCGTAGAGGTATCGTCCGTGGAGGATGAGGATGACTTGGGCCCACGCGCAGCATTATGAAACTCCTCCTTTGTGAGCTTGAGCTGAGTTTTTGAATCGCCACACGCATCCAACATTATTTCGTACACATCGGTGACATCACCGGGAGAATCCTCGCCGATGCACTTGGCGGCGTTGGTAACGAAGTCACCGCCGTTGCTGCACAAGCAATCGTTCATCTCGGGGTGGGTGTCGCCGCTGCATTTGGATGAGTTTGCCGCTTTGTAGAGGCAGGGTTGGGCGCCTTTGGGATAGAAGGAGAAATCGTTTTTTACAGCGGCGAGGGAGGGCGTGAGAAGGAGGAGGAGGGGGAGGAGCGACGAGGCTAGCCGTCGCGGCGCCATGGCGAGCGAGATGATGAGTTGTTTTCGCTGTCGAGTGTGTCTTGGTCTCGTCGTTTCGCGTCACTTTCCGGTTCAGTTATTCCACGCGAGGAACACCAACACTTTCGATCCGTCCAACCGATTTATCGTATCGAGTCCCGTCAAGCAGTTGGAGGCTCAAGTTCGTGGGTGCGATTGAGAGGGGGGGGTTGAATCAGTTTCCAGGGCGAAAAGCCGGCTACAGAACGCGTTGACAGCCAAGTTCAGCTAGACCAGCCACCTTCAGCTCGGGCGTCCCGAAACGGATAGAGATCAATCAATAAATCACGAGAGAACGCCTGTGATTGGGCCTTGAGACCAATATTGAAGCGAATGGCCCGGCAATGCAGCAAATTGAGCGAGTGACGGGGTGAGAAGTGACTGATTTTTGTTGGTTGCCGATTTCCGAATCCCTTTCTCCTGGTTGGGGCCCTTGGATGTCGAAGTCTTAGTGCTCTCGTGAGAGGAAGAGGGGGAAAAGGAAAGAAAATAAAAATCGGCAGCAGCAGGGATGGAGCAAGCGTGGCTGGGAGAAAAAAAGTAGAGAGCTGAGCTGGAAGGATTCGGACATACGTTGGTGGTGACGACGGGATGTGATTTTCCCTCGATTTACTCCCGGGACTTTGCTCACCTCAGCAAAGGAGAGAGCTCACCCGGGAAGGAGCGATGAAGACTCCCTTGAAAACGACGGACCTGAGGAAGGATCGCACTATTTCCTGTTTTCTCTCGCACCTGCCCCAGACAGCGAACAAGACCGCCCAACGGAGGAAAGCGCCAAGCCTTGTGGCGCAGCGGCCAGAACCCACACCGACAACACACTAATTTTAGATCCCTCCCAAGGCAGGTACCTTAGTAGGTAGGTACTAGGGTCACGATCGTGCAGATGGATGCGTGGGGCGCCTATTGGTCGATGCTGGCGTCAGAATAAAGTGCCTGCGGGAGGAAAAGGGTACGAAATACGGAAACTATGAGGGATGGAGAAAGATTTTATGACGATCAAGGGGATGACGAAACAACGTTACCTCCAATGTCAAAGAATGTGAGATCAACGACTGTATGTATAGCTGTCCTTCATCTTGACTGGAATCTCCATGGATCGCCAGCCCTACCAGTCATCACACTATGCACTCCGTACTTTACGCAAGACGGACGCAACGGGGACTCAGACCCACGTAATCGGGCATCTCACCTCCGTTGTCGATCTAATACGGCCTCGCCGGACAAATCATGTTGGTCCAAGAAGCAGCAGGATGAGAATCAGCCAATGTCAAGCTAACAATAGCCAGCCCGCCCAAGACACAGCCTCTCAACATACACAACTAGTTGAAAGAAAGAACCGCTCAAGTGCCATCAAACCGGGTATCATTTTTTATTTCTACACATATGCTTCTTTTTCTGTGCCTTTTCTGTACTCTAAGTGTCCCCATCTCACACTATCAACAACCCCCTTTAAACACCCTCACCGAACACCCCCAGCCATCACCTCACCCTCTACAGCCGGGCAAATACCTTGGCAAAAATCTCACGCGCCTTCAACAGATTCAAAAGACACATCCGCTCATTGTCCAAATGAGCCGAGTCGCTCGATCGACCGCACGGCAGATGCGCCGCGGGTGCCCCAAACTCCTTCTCCAGGAACCGGATCGCCGGGATGGACCCGCCCTCGCGAATGTACAACGGCTTCCGGGGCTTTCCGAATTTGGTCTTGACAGCTAGCACTTCGTCCGGCTGCTTCTTCTCGGCGGCCTCCTCCTCGATGGCGGCCTCCTCGACACTGTCGTCGGGAGTGACGATCC
This sequence comes from Fusarium robinianum, assembly GCA_013623725.1. Lineage (NCBI taxonomy): Eukaryota > Fungi > Ascomycota > Sordariomycetes > Hypocreales > Nectriaceae > Fusarium > Fusarium robinianum. The sequence goes on along the minus strand of JABFFI010000826.1, from coordinate 7,031 downwards.
CTGACGATCCCGGCGTCTCAAAGGTACCCTCCCATGTCTCCAGGATAGCCTTCTCTAGAGTCTGGAAGATGGCATTGGTAGGATCGCCGAGCCAGGGCTCAGCCCTGTTATCCACGTTGATGCTTAGCCTGTTCTGTGACTCTAGCAACGAGTACTCATTCTCAAGGAACGTCGTGAGTGCCTCAATCACGCTGTCCACCTCCTGTCCAGGCACAAGTCGGAAGCTGATGTGGGAGCTGGCATGACTGCTGACCAGACTACCGTCGGGACCCGACACCTTGTATCGATGAAGCGTCAAGTTGGGCTCCCGCCATCGCGCCATAAGCGACTGCTTCAGTTTGTCCTCGGGGCCGGCCTCGGGGTTCTTGCGCATCAAGATTGAGGCAATGTCGTCATAGCGTGTCTCTTCCTCGGGCGTCACTGGAAGGATACCGTCGTAGAACCCGGGGATCTGTACCCGATTTCTGGGGCCCTTGAGCTTGGATAGAATGTGGGTGAGGTCAGACAGGGGCTCATTCATCATGTATGAACCGTCCACACCAGAGTGGATATCCGGACGAGGTGCATCAACGCAGATGGTAGTGTGCAACACACCTCGGAGACCATAAGTCAGACACGGCACCTCGTCATCCAACCAGTAACTGTTGGCCAGCAGGATATAGTCCACGTCCCCAATGAGCTCCTTGTTCTTCTTCACAGCCTCTTCGAAACCCAACGACCCAAACTCTTCCTCGCCTTCGATCAAGAAGATGATATCGTTCTCGAGCTTCTGTGTCTGCATCAAGTCCGTAACGGCATATAGCGCGGCAACAATTGGACCCTTGTTGTCACTGACCCCACGGCCATATAGGAAGCCATTAGTTCCCAAGAGCGTGAACGGATCGGTGTTCCAGTTCCCCTTCTTGTTGTCAGCCGCAACCACATCGTAGTGCCCGTAAAAGAGAATCCTCTTGCGCGTCTCAGCAGCTTCCTTCTTAGCTGAAAACCGGGCATAGACGACGGGATTGTGGGGCTTTTCAGTGCTGAGCATCTCGACATGGCCACCTAGGCGCTTGAATAGGGCACCAAGGAACGTCGCGCCTTTTCGACAGTCCTCGGCGTATTCGGGACGAGATGAGACGGTCTTGTACGCGACAAAATCCCTGAGTGTCGAAAGCAAGAGGTTATCGGAATCCTGGGCGGCTTGCTTGTTCGAGCAAGCATCTTCTTTGACGGACCAAACCGAGATATTGTCGTCGTTGGCGCCAGTGATGAAGAATTGCTTATTCTTGTAGGTAGTGGCGGCTGAGGCAAGGATCTTGCCGTGATGAGCCTCCCACCTCGATAGACATTTGTACTTCTGCGTAACAGTTCCTGAAGAGGCATGCTGATACTTGCCATAGTGAGCGGTGCTGTATTTCTGTGCCATGAATGTCAGGACCACGAAGAATGAAAGGAACATGGTGGTTGCTTACACTCGCCCAACCGTTGGTCGCGGCCGTCCAAAGGTAACCCCAGCCCATCTGAATCGACATGATGTCGCAATCGTGGGCCTTGATCACCCTCAGTCGCTGCGCCGTATCTAGATCCCAGAGCTCAACAATGCCGTCGAGCTTGCCAGCATACAAGAAGGAACCATCGAGGGCCAAGGACAGAACAGACTCAGCATCATCCGAGCCTAGCGTCATGATCTCCTGAATGCCGCCGCAAGGCTCTTCCTCATCCTCGTCGCCCCCCTGGCCCAAACTCCACAGCTTAATGGTCCCATCGCCTGCGCCCGAGATCAAGACATCGTCCTCAGCCCCGACCTCCACGGTCGGACCCTTGGCCATAATCATGCAGTATACATAGCCGTAGTGCGCAAAGTTCCGAACGCAGCCAGCATGCATCTCCAGAACAGTCTGGGCCTTGGGGATCAACGCCCAGCGGTCGTCGTTGCGTCGAGGTGTGCTGGTACCACCGACGGCCTTGGAGTCAAAGAAACGGTGGTTTCGGCGATCGGGATGCTGCTGGGAATCAGGCGAAACGCGGGTGGCCGTGTCGCCGAGGCCAATCCACTGGATCGTGGCATTTTGGGCACCGATGTAGAGCGTCTCGTGCTGAGGGCTATAGGCGGTACAGAAGATGTCACCGACGTCATAGGTGCCATAGATCTCGTATAGACGGGTCAGAGTCTTGGGATCCCAGACATTGATGATTGGGTCGCCGGCGCTGGAGAACAGTAGGGAGGCATCGGGAGAGAGAGTCAAGGACAGGACGCTGCGCTTGTGCGCCTGAACGCTGTGGACCTGGTGGAAGGTGTCGAGGGACCATACGACGATCTCGCCATCTTGTGTGCCTGCGTATATGGCTTCATGGACAGGGCTGACCGCGAGGGCGAGGACGGTGCTGGCATGGGAGAGGCTATGGACGAGATCGGGGCAAGTCGCGGGGTCTTCAGCGGCATCGAGGGGGGAGAGAATTGGAGATGACGGAGCGGGTGACAGAGTCGGCGAGACCGTCCGAGAAGGCATCATGACGGAGACTGGATTGAAGGAGTGGTTAGTCGTCTTTGGTTTATGACAGGGCGATAAAGCGATAGAGAGAAGAACCCAAGAGGGTAGGTAGTAGGATGCAAGGGGGAATGGAAGACCGTGGGAGATGGAAGCGCCAATGCTTTTGGTGCAACCGTCAAGGAGTACGCAGGGAGTGCTATCACATACTAATCCCGACCTGTCGACTATAAACAAGGGAGACGAGGAAATATTGACAGTGTTGAAAAATATGATGTTGGGAGAAAGAGTCAAGTTCTAGCAAACGCCGAGGTCGCTTCAAGTTCCAGCGATGACGCGATTGCGGTCTGGCCCAGGGGGGCTTTTTTGGGCTCAATAAATTCAGAGACTTAAGCGAAAACGAGAGAAAATTTCAAAGAAAATCCCAACAGACCGCCATGCGCTATCTTATATATGTGCTTTCCATCCTGGAGAAATATTCGCAATTAAGCAAGATGGATGGCGAAATCCAGCTGCGAGACAGTTGGGTTGAGATGCTCCTGACAGCCTTGCACGACTGGAGCGTGTTGTGATTGGCCAAGTCTTCAAGTAGAGTCACGGGTTTGCCAGCCTCGAGTCTTGCAGGCCAATTGATGGGCACTAGCCTCTTCGGAGAATAAGATGGATGTCATTGTTAGGAGAAAACATTACTTCTTCTCTCCGGTGACGATGTCCATGTCTCATTCAGCAATGGCTGTTTTGTGATAAAGGGGGAAACTAGCGGTGTGCGATCCCATTGTGAAGGCCTTAGATGTCAAAGACCTCCCAAAAAGCACGCACACACCCCTTTCTCGAGGCTTTACAGACCGCTTGGCCTCTGGCCGATTCCGGAAGAGGGTGTTGGGATAACGTTGGGTTGGAACAACGTCCAGGGACAAGACGAAGCCAACACAAGACATTGTCTCCAGTAATCCCGCGACAAAAAGAAACCGGATCATTGTATTGACTCACCATTATTCTTTAGGCCAACATTCTCCTTTTTTCCATTTTCACTCGCTGGTATCTTGGCGCACCCTCTACAGGGCCCGGCGGATTGATTGGTCAAAGTCGGCATCAAGGGAGGAAGAGCTGGTGAGGGCAAAGGTTGAGACGACAATCGAGAAGAGTATGAGGAAGAGAAAACTTGCGAGAGAAAAAAAAACAGCCAAGTATCTGACTTGAGAGAAACAAAAAAGATAAAAAAAAAGAAGAAAAGAAATCCTGGGCCAGGAGGCAAGTCACGGGAGGCGAAGATGGGGGTCGGCGGTAACACGGGATGCGATGGATGTGCGACGTGTCATCAAACACGGCACCAAAGGATCAATAGATATTGGAACATTGAATGGTACTGTATAAATGAACTGCCAGAGTATTGTTGATAATGTGGCGCAATGTATCCAATGGCTCATCCTACCTACTTCAAAGTGAGAGGGAAAATGGTAAAAAAGATAAGAAGATGCTTGGCTTGGTTGGGCTTGTATTATTCTGCCCCAGTGAGCCCTAGGGAGTAGCCAGCTCAGCCATGATGATGATAAAGGACGCAACGCTCAACGCCAAACAAAAAAGACGTAATAATATCTAGTGAATAAAGACGCAATTCATCAACCCCATTCTCCCAAGAACAAAAGCAAGCAAAAATACGCTTTCCTCTCGACCCGTCCCGATCCCGTTCCCCACAAGTTACATGACCCAACGCTTTAACCCCCACGCATCACCGTTTCATTTCCGTGACGACATTGGCGGCGCCCAAACCCATCAACATCCAGACCCGTGTAAGTGCCCAGGACAAAGACCCAGTTATCGACTCCTCCGAACCTCCACCAAGATGGACGTAGATTGATCCATCGTCTTCAATTTACTCCCCGTTGGACCTCGCAGTCCCTCTTGCACTTCATCCCCTCCCTGTTCGCCTTTGTCTCAACAGACCTCTGCTCAAGGGTTCGTGGCGTCTTCTTGGTGATTATGCCAGCTTGTCGTACAGCTCTCGCTATAACTCTAATACCGTATGGTGGAGGGATAGGAGTGGGAGGTCGGGCGCAAATGGTAGAAAGCGGCGGGCTGGGTTGTTGGAGCGCTGGATCTTGTTCTCGAGGGTGAAGCAGGTCTCGGTATTCAGATTTCCTTTCCATAATCGAGTCGGGTCGTATTCCAGTTTTAACCCCAGCGTTGTGAGATCCGCTCTCATCTCCTAGCTGCTCGGATGTCTCTCTAAGGTCCGAAGGGGTTGAGGTTGGGATCCCTCGAGGCGAAAGTTGTTGGACATGGGCCCACTGTCTGGCGGGATAGTGCGGGATGGAAACTGGAGAGAGCATGTACGGATTTGGGGAAACAACCTTTTGGTTGGTGATTCGAGGCACCGTTTTGGTAACAACCCATGGATATCGAAGCTGCTGGCGAGGAGCCTGATGTCCCCAGCCAACAATGTGGCTGGCTTCAGGGCCCTGAGGCAAGTCCACCGAAGATAAAGGGGTATTCGGCATGAGGCCGACACGTTTTGCTGTCAGGGGATGGTCCATGGCGACAGATGAGTGAGTGTGAATATGTTGCGGATTCATTGTTGGGTTAACGAAGGGGTTTGTAAGCGGCGTATTGATGTAGATGGATACGATCGTCGTATAATGAATCAGATGAAGCAATGAAGCAATGTATAATCTTGATCAAAAACAAGTTTAGAAAAGAGTTAGGAAACAGAGAACCCCCCTACTTCGAAAAGCTTTTCTCCAAGGTATGGAGGTCGACAGGACTGGACCTTCTAGGTTGCAATGGTTCTCGAAAAGCAAGAGTCGTCGAAAAGGGTCGGCAAGAGTAACCCATGAGCGAGAGAAGCGATCGACGCAGATAGGCACTGTGGAGAGGATAAATCAAATCGTGTATTGGTATGGATGCAATGTTAAGATGCTATTATAGATTCAGACTCCTACTCTGGAGGAACTTGACGTTTTCGATGATTGAGAAACTCGATATATGATGTCAGATAGTTCAAACAATACTCTGTCCTATCCCCAAGTCAATAAATACCGATTGCAATCTAGGACTAGGAAGTAATTAGAAATGAGCAGAGTCCAAACGTCGCCATGCCATTTGTCTTGATCTAGGTACTTCGTATCAACATCTACCAGATGATTGGCTCATTCTTGTTGAAGAGAGTTCCCACCAAACCTTTCAGGGAAAAAGAAGCATGAACTGGAGGAGCACGGACTTTTATTTGGACGTAGGGTCACATGACCTCATTTCCTACTGTGGCTGCAACAACTTCTGTGGCTGAAGCTGTCCTGTCGAGAAGCCTTAGTCAGAGAACTCTGGGTAGAAAGTCTGGACCGGCATCTTGTTCCATCGAGACTCACTCACACCCCCTTCAATCAACCAGGCGAAATGTCAGAATACTGGAAGTCAACACCAAAATACTGGTGCAAGCACTGTTCGTGCTACGTGCGCGACACGAAACTCGAGCGTCAGAACCATGAAGCCACCGGAAGACACCAAGGCGCTCTCAAGCGCTTCCTGCGCGAACTGCACCGCGGCCACGAGCGAGAAGAACGCGACAAAGACCGCGCCCGTCAGGAAATCGCCCGACTCAACGGAGTAGTCTCTGGCTCGTCCACACCGACCCCAGGGCCGTCGACATCCTCCTCTGCGCCACCGCGCCCTGCGCCGCCCGGTGCGCCGCCCAGCGCGCCGTCCGAGTCCCAACTCAAGCGACAGAGGGAGCAGCTCGCTGAACTGGGCGTGGCAATGCCGCAAGACTTTCGGCCCGAGATGGCATTACCAGGGGAGTGGACGGTCACGAATACCCGCGTTATCGAAACAAAGGTCGAGGGTGACGACGACGACGACGACAAGAAGATCAAGGTGGAAGCAATAGCGATCGGCGTCAGGAAGCGGGAGATCACGGAGGAAGAGAAGGAGGAGGAGGATGCTGTAAATAAACTGTTCAAGAGACCACGACGGTGGGGAAGAGACTCCAAGGCCATGCCCCAAGAGGAAGACAAGGAGCTAGATGCGCTACTGAGCACGTCGAGTTTCCAGCCGAGGGTGAAGGAAGAGGAGGCTATCAAGGAGGACGACACGGACGACAAGGTAAATGTCAAAACAGAAGAGGGCGTTCCTCCCGCGGAAGCCCCTGAAGACACAACCGTCAAGGCTGAAGTCCCAGACCTCGATCCCCCGATCAAGCCGGAGCCGGAAGGGGGGAACTCGGGGGTCAATACGGTGGTGTTCAAGAAGCGGAAACCAAAGAATATTCGACAAAAGTAAGGGTTATTTGTTTACGGGATCTGTTATATGATAGAGCATGGCGGCGTTTTGGTTCAATGATACCACGATCAAGGACTAGGCGGCTGGCACCCTCCAGTCGAGAGTGTAACTCGATACGCTGAAATTCAAGCGTATAGTCCGCATGATGGGCAATTAGGGTTTAAGATAACGACAATGACCTGATACACCCATCGGCATGGGCGTGACTGGAATCTCCTCTCCACGCCCCCCACCCCCGCTCCCCCCCCACCCATCCCACCCCTCGCACCACCCCGCACCGTTCATCCC
>JABFFI010000825.1:1955-15259 GCA_013623725.1 Fusarium robinianum | reverse complement strand
CTTTTCTCCTTCCCCCTCTTCCCCTTTCTTCCCCCCCCAAGTTTCAGTGGCTGCTTTGTGGCGCCAGAACAGTTGCCTCATTGTCAGCCACTTTTGGGGTCCCGGCTCGGCGATCCTGCTTTCCTGCACTTGTCATTTGTCACTCTGCGCAGCCAAGGCAAAGAGCGCTCTTGGTGGTTCCTGCCGAGTTTGACTCCCACGTGGTTGGTGGCCAATGTAATGCACCGTTGTCTACCGAAGAGTAGCTCTTTCCATTCTTGGTTAAGACGACTTCCATCAGCATCAGTCATCCATCCCTTCGTCATCTCCAACAAAAAAAAAAAAAAAAAACCAAGAACACGACTCCATCCCATCCATCCCATCTCCCTGTCCCTGTGCCATCTCGTCTCGGCAATTTCCCCGCATGCGACAACAAATCTGGAACTTGCCCGGCCGAGAGAGCCCATGTGGGACTGGTGGTGGAGAGCACCGAGGAGATGCTACTCTTCTCATCTTCTGATGCGTCCAAGGCGGTTGGTCATCGTTATCCTCCATGATCCTGGACAGCAGCAGCATCGCATCATGCTCAGAGCCCACACCACGCGCGCATCCCATCCCCCCCGAAACAGCCAATCTCTTCCCCGGACATCTGCGGAGAGCCCTACTTCTTTGTGTCAGCCCAGCTCAGATCTACGGCCCGGTGCCAGATGCCGCAAACGAGGAGAACTTCGTGAGCTTTGGCGATGTCACCATGGGCTAAGAATCCCCAAGCCGTGCCACACCTCCAAACGCCGAAGGGAACGAACCCCTCCCCTCTCAGCCCAGGCTAGCAAAGCTCCTAACTAGCTGTGTGCCACCTCATGTGGATGAAGCCACTTGTTGACCAGGATAGATCGTTTTGCGGGGGAGGCGGACGCCCACTTTCCCTGCGGAGCCTGTGACAAGAGCCAAGCGAGTTTAGCACGAGTCGAGGAAAAGTTCTGTGAAAAGGGTCTAGGGCGACGCTGGATGAGGAGCCAAATCAAACTGTGAGGGGACGAGATCTTGACTCGACGACTAACAGGGTTCCCATTCCCAAGACGGTAGCCCGAAGCCCAAATCGAGCTGTCGTGGGTCGTCGGCCAGGGTTTTTTTTTCTTCTATTTCAAGGGCCCGTCTCCTCCCTATATTTCCTCGTCTCGACAGCCCTCTATCTCGAAGTTTTCTCTCAAGTCTCTCTCCCTCTTCTTCGTCTGCTCTCTCCCCTGCAAAAAGAACCAACGTCTCAAGCGAATCCATTCGCCTGACTCGCATTCTGTTCTTTGTCGCCCTTCTCACGAACCATGGCTGTCTCCGACAAGGACCACGGCGGCGACGACCACTCCGAGCGAGTTGAGGATGCTGGCCCCAAGGGGATCAGCGACGCCGCTGGCCATGGCCATGTAGCTACTGATATGTGAGCGCCATGTCCATATGACCTTACAATGCGGACACTGACCCGGATTCCCTGCGCAGCTATGGCAATGCAATCGTTCAGTTCGATCCCGCTGCTGAGCGCAGGTTGCGATGGAAGTTGGACTACCATACCGTTCCAACTGTCGCTGTTTTGTACCTCTTCTGCTTTATCGATCGCGCAAACATTGGTATGTGGTTCTTCTGATGGCCCCCAAGCAGCGACAGGCTCTGACTTTTCCAGGTAACGCGCGTATCGCCGGCCTCAACGAGGATCTCAACCTTCAGGGCTACGACTACAACATGGTTCTCTCCGTCTTCTATATCTCTTATATTCTTTTCGAGATCCCCGCTACCGTGTTGTGCAAGTGGATGGGCCCTGGATGGTTCCTCCCTACAACCTCCCTTCTCTTCGGAATTGTCAGTGTTGCGACTGCTTTTGTCGAGAACCGTGCCGCTATTTGTGGCGTGCGATTCCTTCTCGGCATCTTTGAGGCTGGCATGCTGCCCGGTATCGCATACTATCTGTCTCGTTGGTATAAGCGCGCCGAGTTGACATTCCGTCTATCGCTTTACATGGTCATGGCCCCTCTTGCTGGTGCCTTTGGTGGTCTGCTGGCCAGTGGCATCCTCAAGCTCGATCACTTCGGTGGTCTCAAGGATTGGCGCATGATTTTCGCTATCGAGGGCATCATCACCATCGGTCTGAGCCTCATGTCCTACTTCACCCTTACCGACCGACCTGAGAAGGCTTGGTGGTTGACCGAGGAGGAGAAGGATCTTTGCATTGCTCGCGTCAAGTCGGAGCGTCTGGCTCAGACTGAGGTTGTCGATGGCATCGACCGCACGAAGCTCTGGCGTGGTATCTCCAACCCCGTGACGATCCAGATCGCCTTCATCTTCCTCTTCAACAACATCACCGTTCAGGGCCTTGCTTTCTTCCTCCCCACTATCGTCGGCACCATCTACCCCGACTACTCGACCGTTCAGAAGCAGCTCTACAGCGTTCCCCCCTACGTCGTGGGCGCCTTTTTCGCTGTGGCGTTCCCTGCGCTCAGTTGGTTTCTCGACAAGCGCCAGATTTTCATCATCTGCTCGGCCCCGACCGTTGTGGCTGGTTATAGCATGTTCCTGGGATCCGAGGTCGCCCAGGTTCGCTATGGTGCTTGCTTTATGATTGCTAGTACCTGCATGGTGCTGGGTACTATGACGAACGCTCACATCAGCGCTAATGTCGTGAGTGACACGGCTCGAAGCAGTGCTATTGGTCTCAATGTAAGTCCAAACAGGTGCAACCAGACACTTTATAAATCATTGCTCACACAATCACTCACAGGTCATGTTTGGTAACATCGGTGGTTTGATTGCAACCTGGTCGTATCTCGTCAAGGATGCCCCCAACTTCCCTATCGGAAACGGCCTCAACCTCGCCGCCGGAGCTATGATCTTCATGCTTAGCACTCTCGGCTTCTTTTGGATGAAGTATGACAACCACAAGCGAAGCAAGCGGAACGTGGAGGAGGAGCTGACGGGCTTGAGCCCCGAGGTCGTTTCGGACCTCGACTGGAAGCATCCTGGTTTTAGGTGGCGATTTTAGAGAGGGATTCACAATGAGATTATGATGAGTATTTTATGAAAGGCTCCTCTGAGCCGATATCTTTTATTCACTTTGGGATAATGCCGTGGGGTTATTTATTTCCTTGTCATGAGGCCATTTCCGAACTCCTTTTGTGTCTCCGATGATACCCCTTTGTTGTCTATGACTATTTGTCTTTGATACTACCTCCGGAATATCACGGAGTCTTGTCTAGATACATGATCACGTCGGGCTGGCCTAGTTATACCAACTTTTCAGCTCTCGATCCAGGTCCTCCAATGTCACGAGAGGCTCTTGGAGCATCCCGCTGACCCCCTGCCAGGCTTGGGCGGCTTCGTCATTCGTCCCCAACATCTCTGGCAATAGGTCATTGGGTACTTTGGGGGTGCTTTCGACCTCTGGGAACCGTTCTGCCGGGCTCGCAGTTCCTTCCTGCCCTTGGGCGGTAGTGATGATAGAGGCGTCGGCGGCCGAAGCGATGATGGCGCCAGTTGAGGTGAGTCCCGGCAGGGCTTGGGGGACGACCGAGTCGGTGTTGACATTCTGGTCGGGTGCCTTGTTCTTGACCGCAACTGTAGCCTTGACGGCTTTCTTTCTCGGAGCCTTCTTGCTATCAGGCTCGACGGTCTTGATGTCCTGTGGGATGGTCTTGGTGACCTCTGGGACGGTGACGGGGTTGCTGGTAGGGGCTGGCAGTGTCAGGAGCTGAGGGTCGATGGGGATATCAGGATCGGTTATCGGGTTGTTGGGTTTTTCATCCTGAGCCTTGGACAGCGCCTTGGAGAGGGTGTTCTGAGCGGCCTTCTTGCGCAAGCTCTCCTTGCGGGACCCTGGGTATTGTCAATATCGCGACCAAAGAGGAATTGCGAGGCGACCAGCCAGCCGCGGCGAAGTACGTACGGCGAGCCTTGGTGTTATCCATGACGGAGTTTGCGACACGCAGGCAGCAGCGCCCCTTGTCGCCGTCTCGAAGGCAGTTGGCACAAGCTCCGTTGGATCGCTCCCAGTGTCCAGCAGTGGGAACTACGCAACCGACCCAGCTCCCGAAGCCTTCTGCGCAGCGTCGGCACGGAACACGGGACTTGTTGCCGGTGACTTGAACGAAGAGCGCGGTGAGGATTTCGAGGTGAGGGTTGCCGACGTAGCCGGCAGATACGGGGGAGAGAGGGTGAGGTCGCCAGACTATCTTGCGTCGGGGCGGGAGCTTTGCGATGTCGTGGAGGGAAGGGTGGTAGAGTAGAGGGTAGGGAATGGGTGCTTCGTTTGGATCCGGGGGCGGTGGATAGGAGTAGTTGAGAGGTGGGTTCGAGGGCCAGTTGTAGTAGTAGGAGTCGGAGTCGGAGTCGGAGTCGTCGTAGTTGTCCATGGTGATGGACGTTTGTTGTTGAACGAATGGCGTTTGAGTATATTCTCTGGGACGATGAGATGCGAGATAAGAGGCTGGAAGATGGTGGCTGGTCTCGAGAGCTTCAAAAATCTAGAGATATCTCGGACTATTACCTCGACGAGTCGGAAGTAAAGAAGTATCCCTCGTTGAGCATCTCGTTTGTAAAGTTGGGCATTTATACTCAGCACGTGTAGAGGTTCTATATGGTGAAGTCGTCAATCAATACACAATAGAGAATCGCTATTGTCAAGTATTCGAGAATAAATCAGATATTGTTCCTCGTCGTCCTCCTCCTATTGTACCCACCAACCTTGAATGCTGTCCTATTCATCTTCCCCAGCTCGACCCTGCGGGCCCATTGCTCACATTCCCCCAAACAATAGTACAAACTCGGGCGTTAGAGTCATAATGCACCACCGGGGGAATCTCAATAGACCAGTCATATCGTCAAGAATGGTAGGCAGACAACGTCATTTCCAAAGGTCTTATTGGGTCATCGTAGGGCGACCCTCCGTGCTTCTTCCAAGCGTCGGTGGGAAGAGCCAGCCTATTGTTCCTTATCTTCAATCAAGCAGTGGCCTCTCCAGCTATTCAAAATTCTTCATTGTTCCTGGATGCTGCCAAAAGGATAGCACCAAACTCCTTTATTCTTTTTTTCTTTCTTCTCCTGACGGGTTTGTGACAAAGATGCAAGTCTGAACAGCGACAACTCCATTCATAAGAATTCTACGTATCCCTTAGATGGCAGCGAACAGTAGTATTAAACAGCGATTTCTTAGACCTAATTTGTCCATAAAAAGATTTGGGAAACGAGACCGGGTGAAAGACCCAAGGCGGGGGGGGAGTTGTTCGTGGCCCTGGCTGAAAGACTCGCTCGAGTTGTGATTCAACCAATGGTAAGGGGGATATGTTGTTTTATTGTCCCGTATCTATTCTCCCAAAACGTTCTATTGTTCTTATTGAATCACAGTTCAATAGTGCCCAAGAGCATATGTAGATATGCCCCCCTTCCTTTTCTTTCCTCTTATTCATTTCTTGAAAACCGTTTCTCTCACCTCTCACACGAACGCCTTCTCGTTCAAATCTTGTTCACCTGCAAAGCCGTTGAAGATTATCATCGCCAACTCTATCCAGAACTCTGTCACTTTCAGAATCACCAGGAACTATCTAGAACTCTGATACTTCTCAGTATCCTCATCAACCATACCCAGAACTCTGTCACTCTTCAGAATCACCAGCAACTCTATCCAGAACTCTGATACTCTTCCGTATCCTCAACAACTCCAGAACTCTGATACTTTTCAGAGTTACCAGCAACCCTATCCAGAACTCTGATACTCTTCAGAACCCTTATAAAAGAACTCTGGCACTTGCTCAGAACTCCGACAATCTTCAGAATCTTCACTCCCCCAGAGCTCTCAATATCACCACTAAAGACCTTCAAACATCACATCCAACATGTCGTTCCCAACCATCCCACCGGCAAACCCTTGCCCACCCCCCGGCAGACTCCCCGTCTTCCGCTGGAGATGCCATCAGTGCCACTCCCTCTGGCCCGTCGGCGCCACTCGCCGCTGTCTCAACTGCTCCCACACCTGCTGCGGTAGCCAATCCTCCACTGTCAACTGCGGCCTCAAGCCTCGCCGACCCCATCCCCGAGTCCGCCACTACCGCGGCGAATGCATCAGCGAGTTCCAGTACCCCTTCTGGCAATCCTACGCCGGCTGGCGCCGCGCCCGCATCGCCTACACCGCCGACCGGACCGCTTGGAAGAGCCGCACCGCGCTTTATCTTGGCGGTTCCAAGGGCTCAGTGCGTTGTGAGAGGAAGATGGCACTTGAGAGAGAGCGACGCGGGGAGATCGACCAGCAGCGCTGGAAGAGGTGCGTCCAGGGGACGCATAGCTGCGAAATGGACTGCGATTACCCCAGCCAATGCCACCATGAGCGATTCAAGGCTTCTACCTTGGAGGAGTGGCTCACCACTGACGACGATTCCGGCTCCGAAGGTTCCATTGAGCAAAACACCGGGAACCAGCTCGTCGGCGTCATCCGCAGGCCGGCATTGAACGATCACCAACAAGTTCCCTCGATCATTCAGCCCGCCGAGGACTATAACGACCATGATAACGACGACAACGATGAAGACAACGACGAAGACATGACAATTCCCCAGGACGATGTCTCCGAGAGTCAGTGGTTCTCTGGAAACACATATCAGCAAACCGACACCAACACTGATGACATTGACGGTGACACCGAGGAGTCCTAGCAGGCTCAGGTCGACCATCAGCTCAGAATGGATTGCATCGCCATGCTGATCCGGAACGGGAAGAGTGCCCTCGAGGCAGAGTAGGATTTCTGTGGCTGGGATCGGTATCTTGACGAGGGAGAGACACGTGCTTGTTGAGCTTGGGATAATGTCTATTGCATTAGGAGTTTGAACCACATCAGGGGCTGGAAGGGTTTAACTATCAAGATAGGGAACAGAGGTCAGGAAGCGGAATGTGTTAGCAGTAATGGTGTCGACCAACTGTACCTGCATAGCCTAGGACCCAGCAGTAAAAGAAAATACCCAAAAAACTTCACTCGATGAATCTTCATGGGCGATCCTCTCAAGTCCAAGACCTGGGGTTGAATCCAACTTTGCACAACCAGGTAAAAACTCGTATTCTCCGCGTCTACCTAACCCGGTCCATCAGCATGACTACTCCCCATGAACTAGTCTCATGTTCAGACACCGAGGCGAAAAATGAAAAACACCTTTGTTGTTGTACACCGCTCGAGGAAGCGGGCATGGCGCGGAGCCGTCCATCGCGATATGGACCTCGCCGTTTCGGCCTTGACTCCCACAAGTACAGAGCTCCGGCGCAGAGATCTCTCGTGTCCCCTTCAAGAAGCGCAAGCTCCCTCGGCTATCCCAGCCTTCTTCATTTCGGACGTCCACCCATCCTCGTGACGCCGCCAACCCCATCGTGATCGAATCGAAGCAATATTGCATTACCATACCATAATATCAGCATCCCGCAAGACCGAAAAGGAAGCAAAGAAGCAGAACCCGAGACCCAAACCGACCAGGCGGCCACCTTAGCCTTCGAGCGCCTTGGCCTTCTTCTTCTGCTCGACCTTTAGGAGTAGGGCGCGGTTGATGTGCGGCAGCACACCACCGTAAGCGATCGTGGCGCGGATCAGGGTATCGAGCTCTTCATCGCCGCGAATGGCGAGCTGGAGGTGGCGAGGGGTGATTCGCTTGACTTTGAGATCCTTGGCGGCGTTCTATTCAGGCACGCATTAGTGACGGTTCGAGTCATCGACTGAGACTTGACTCGATCGAAAGGTACACTTACGCCTGCCAGCTCTAGGACTTCAGCAGTCAAGTATTCGAGCACTGCGGTCACGTAAACAGCCGCTTTGGCTCCCACGCGCACTTTGTTCTGGGTGTTTTGCTTGAGGAAGCGCTTGACACGACCGCAGGGAAACTGAAACAACACCATGTCAGCAAAATTACCCAATGCAACACCTGGTGCGCGACGCCAGCTTGCAGAGCGGCTTGTTGCTCGCCTGCGCGCATCCCATTTCCGTCCCGCATCAGCTTCGCACGCGAGCACCGTTGTTTGGGGCGGGGAGACATCGGCAGCATGCCGAGTGCTCGTCGCGCAACAGGAAATGCTGCTTGGCCATCAAACCCTGGACGCGCCGTCATCGGGGAAGAGTTTTTTCTCGTCGTGCGGAGATGGTCGACGCGTCGAGCGGCAGGCTGTGATCTCGAAATGCGTCGGATGCGGGACTTCGGATGCGCGCAAATGGACCGACGAAAAGCAAGCTCGTCCTCCTCTATCGCATCCAGTCGATAAAAACTCACCTGAAGGCCAGCACGCGCAGAGTGACTTTGTTGCTTCTTGGGCCCCTCGGCGCTTGTCTTTCCCCCCGAGCTCTTTCCACCAGAAGACTTGCCCTTGCCGCCAGCCATTGTTTCGGTGATCGCGTAAAAAAAATCGAAACGAAAATTGGTCGAAAATTGGTCGAAAATTATGAAGATGACGAGTGTCGATTCGAACGCGGCGGTCGTGTGGGTTGGTTTCGACGAGGGGGTTTGTTGATGGGGGGGGAAACACGGGATCGTGAGAGGTCGTTGGTGGCAGAAATTTAATAGCGGGCGTGCTGCTGATGTTGTTCTTTCAGGTGCTGAGCAGGCGACGGGCGTTGCCTTTGGGCTGGCGGGCTCTGACGGGAAGCGTGAGAGTGAGGTACCTGCCTGAGGTACTCCGACAATCAGGCAGAACAGGTACCTACCTCAACTGTTTTTTTCGTCCCATCAATCTCAGTTGGCGGGGGTGGACGAGAAGGTAAAGGTATGGGTGTCTCTGATTGGCTGTAGCGACCGAAGTAAATCCGGCAGGCAGCTTTGGGCCACCACCAAGGCTGAGAGCCCGGCAGCGGGAGGCTTGGTGAAGATGTCGACCACTGCAGGCCAATGGCAAATGTCGTAGAAGTGTAATAAAGTGCAGAAAACAGAATAAGGGATATCGTCAGGCTCAAGAAAGACTTCTTTCGTGTTTGAGTAGTCCGTGGTGGGCGAGTAGCATTGTAACTCACCTCGATGGCTTACCTCTCTGCCACCGGCTTGTCTGCTCTGTTTGCACTGTCAGACCGCGACGGTTCGCCGCATATCCAACGGATGCGGGTTGCCCAAGATGTGTTCATTGCAGGTTTGCTTGCCCTCTGTACGAGGAGGGCCCTCCCGATACCGAGGGCGGGCAGCCCACGTTCTCCTGGCAGGCGGGAACGTGCTGTTTGGACGCTTGTCCAAGAGATCATTGTCGACGACGGTTGAAACCACCACGGCTGGACTCTGGGAAGGACGCATACCTGTCCCGCTGTGGCTAGTGTGTGGCTTTGGGGGGGGCTGCTGTCGTTAGCCGAGCATTTGCCATTTTGACAGCAGGCGTTACCCGTGGATGGTGGTTGTTTGTCGAGCCAATCAGGCAAGGGCTGTTAGACACTCTGAGAAATCACCGAGTCCAAGAGTCGAGTCTTGCAACTACAACAACAGTTACTTCATGGAATATGGGTGTTGAGAGATGTGGCTTGCAATAGGTAGTTACGCAAAGTATCTAGCTCGTCACCCAAGATGCATTGATTGACCAGGAGGCCAGTACTATTGGTAGGTACCTAGAAAGAGGAGCACAACCTGGAACGCTGTTGAAAGTCAAACTCACAGTTGCAACACCAAGTTGATGTCGTAATGCCTAGGTAACTCATAATAGCATCCAATCCAAATCCTCACACAGCATCTTGAAAAACACATCAAGACGGCTAGATTGCAAGCAATTTTTTGGACCGCTGGCTGTACCACTGTCACAGTCTCACACCGCCTCTTCGGACACAACTCTTTTGCCCATCTCTGCAGAATTAAGGTAGCGTCGATGCAAGCCGGTGCACATTGGGATTTAAGAATAGGAGACCCATGGCTTATTCGAGTGTCTATTTAATATAGACCTGGCCTTGCTATGATCAGCCATCAGAAAACATCTAATGTATAAATTGAACGCAAAGAAGCCGTGACGGCCGTAATGGTTGGTTTCGTACCTAGTTGAATAGAGAACAGCCGTGGGAATCCCCAGCGCTCCAATTATTCTTGTGCTACACAGGGGCGAAGCTTGATGCGACAATGGCATGGAAACACAAGATTGCATGCACGTCTGATCTCGATTGCGCAGTCGTCGCGAGGTTGTCGCCTGGCCGATATAAAACCCCCTGAAACGATGTTGTCAACGCAATAATCCAGTGTCCTATTGAAGGTACCAGTGATCATTGATGACGAGTCTAGTAACGAAGTTCGAGTGGTGAAGGATGGGGCCCATTGATACTCAGGACGCGGTGGTTATCTGAGGAATCAAATGAAAAGAACAACAGGGTCTGTGTCTCGGCTCGACAATCTATGAAATCTCTATAGCTTAATCGATTGTTCCTGAGACTACCATCGTATTTCCAGAAAACTGGTAACGCTGGCTGCATAAATGGCCAGGAGTGTGGAGTGCATCACCACATGCTGCGAGGCTTTGCTACGTCCGAGGAGCCGATATGGGAAATGGATGCATGGCATCTCTCACTCACAGTGTCAACGGTAAACATAACACCAAGAAGACGTCATCGAGGGGCATTTGCCCGGGGGACTGTCGACACCCCTCTCTTTGTGAGCTGTCACGGCGCTTGGACGGGTTCCTGACGCCCCCGTGGCTGGATGTCCGTTGGGTGTTGCATAGTGAAGCGTGGTCCGAGAAACCCAGAATTGCATCACAAGCGTACACCCGTTCCCGAGCAAAGTCGAGGTCGCTGGCAGCTGAACCTGCAGGCGGACGATGCAGGACAGTGGCCTGTCTGCATCCTTGGACAGTAGAGTACCTAGCTGCCTGAGTACTTAGCTGAGGCTTTTGGGACAGTTTGCCGTCGGCGTCTCGGTGATCTACCCGTATTGCGCCTGCGCTTCTGCCTCGAGGAGGCGGAGCCTGTGGTGGCGATGACATGGAAGCGAGCCGGGAGGCTCATGTCTGTGACGACTGGGCAGCAGGCGTCGATCCCACTCCCAATGCGAGAGCTGCAGGACATGGTTGGCCGCTCCTTTGGGTTCTCTCCTGGTCAACGACGCAAGGTGAATGGCCGTCACCTGCATCAACATGTGAAGAGGTGGGTGTAGCGGGAGGACGTCGCATGATCGTGTTATAGAAACGTAGCCAACGAGATCGATGAGACACGTGCTCTCGTGATTGTCACAGGGGTGGTCGAGTGACAGCTCTTGACAGCCCTTTCGATGACGGCGGCACCACGAATGTCAACTTGACAACAGGTGAAGCTCACCAACGAGATGAGTGGATATCGGTCGCTTCCTTTGACTCCAGGATGTGGGAGAAGGAAGGGAGGAACCAAGCAGAATATTACCCTCAAGGATCCCGCCATTCATCAACAAGGCTGTCGGCTCAGGGGGGGGGGGATATTCTGGAGGCCGTCCGCGTGACATACTGTTGAGCCGCCATCACCGGGGGGTGGACGGCAAGCAGCGACAGTGCATAGCAAAGAGAGAGCTAGACCGGGATTCGAGGATTCGAGGATTTCCAGAGCTCCCAGCTCCCAGCTCCAGGGCCAGGCGAGGCGAAATGGGCCGCGCTAGTGAGCTTCTCGAATTTGACAGATGACGAGGCGAGGGAAGAGGGGGGGGAGAAGAGATGAGGGAAAGAAAGGGGATAGAGGGGCTAAATTATTGGCAGTGACGCATGATGAAGTTGCAATAGGTCGTAATAAGAGAGAGAGGATGGTGTAGCATCGAGGAGGTAGAGCCATATTACTCATTCATTGGATCGTATCCGAGACATACGAAGTAGTCTGATGCACTTCAGTTACGAGAGATCCTGTGGAGGAAGAGAGTCAGAAGAGCCATCGCATCCACAGAGGCAAAACATGCTGTCGCAATGTCAACACATCCTATCCACTGGATCTCTATCCGCAATTCCTCCTCGATGCCCCTCACTCTACCAGAGTGGCCAATTTCCAAGGATCCGAACCTCTTTTTTTAGGGGCAATCCACTTGATGGGGCTTTGCTGATCCGTTGGCCGGGACCTGGGATCCCATGAAGCAATTCCCCCTGAGAGTCAGGGCCCCCTGAAGAGCGGCCCAGGCGGATGGGTTAGGATGACCCTTGTCCACCGTCGAAGTGGGCGAGATATCCGGTTCGTGGGACTCGGGAGTGGAAGGAGTCGAATCTGGATGAGACGCATGTGAGGGAATAGGGGAACGAGCCCCCGAGGGGTTATGTTTATGCTAGGCATCCTGTACTCATGGTTGGCTGGAGACCAAGCTAGCGACTTTGGGGCTGCCAGACGACAAGTCCGTCATGTCTGTGTTATGCGAGTGATGGTGTGAATAGAATGGGAATGAATGGATGGTGAATCATGTTTCCTAGGTGACGGAAAGATATCTCGCACAGTACGGGGTACGAGGATAGGTGTCTACCTACCTACCTACCTAGTAGGTATGTCTGTATCGATACGGGACAACGGACAACGTCTGGCTAGTGAGTTAGCCAGTCTTCCGCCCGACGGGCCGATGCTTACCAGATCGAAGGCTTGCTGTAGAAATCAAGTTGAAAAGATCATAGACAGAGACACTAATATAAAAAGTCACGTCACTGCAGGTCTGGCTTGCATCGCTTGCATCCGCTTAGATACCACGTCAACGTTGAACCGTCGCCAACAAAAGAGTCAGCGTCTGTGTCAAGGCCGGATGCACGGTTTAACTAATGAGGGTCCATGATCGCACAACAAGGGGGAATCAATCCATCAAGAAGAGCCGCAACGGGATCTGTGCCTCGAGTCTCCTCCATACACGTGGTCTTGTACTGGAACTGGCCGAAGCTGCATTAAATATGCATTCTAATTGAGGCATGCAAATCTCCTGTTTTTTTCTTCTTCTTCTTTGGATGACGCTCGGAATCCTTGCCAATGGCATGGGGGAGAGTGAAAAGGAGGAGATTCGACAAAGACATCCCTCATCCCTATCCCCATCACTCTCGGTGGCAGCCCGGCCACTCGCTCTCATTCGGCGCCGGCGCGGAGGTTCGTCTCTCGGGTTCCCCAAGATACAAGACAAAGCAAAGACAAGACATGGCATCTCGATGGGCCAGATCGTCTGTTGCCCGAGAAAGCAAACACGGGCCAGGGGGGGTTCAGACAATGGGTTCACTGCGTACTATCGTACTATCGTGAGAATGCAATTTGATGGGCACAGCAGCAAAAGCGGTCCGGGGAGCAGAGCCGGCCGCAGGAGGAGAGGCCTAGGCCTGAAGCCGAGCGCACCAGAGACGCAAGATGGAGCAGACTGCAAGATGGGGGAGGCAAGATTTGATGGGGACGGGGG
>JABFFI010000824.1:0-14842 GCA_013623725.1 Fusarium robinianum | reverse complement strand
GATGGATGGATGGATGGGTAGAAACGTTGCCCTAGGGAATGGGAAATGGCTCGGCCTGGATGGCAGGGACAAGGTGTCGTGTATATTATGGCGGTTGTGTACGAAAGACAACGAGTTTCATGCCTCTTACGTTGATGGATGATACATGACAGACATTCAGGCAAGGCGAGACTACTGCAACGTGGATGGACAACAATACGGAGTAAGTGGATCTCGCATTTCTCATGCTCCCCTTATTCAGCACACGATCGATCGATGTATCACCTCTCACACGTCAAGCTCTACGAGGATAAACAACAATTGGGTGTGGTATCTGGTTGGGCGGTCTTGAATTCATGATCATTTGCACTCTTAAACGACAAGCTCTTTATGCGCCCCTTTGATTTTCAACCGAATGCCCATTTTTGCCTTGCATTTTCAGCAGAACCAAAAACCAACCCAAAAAAGACACGCCCGACACGCCCCGCAAGAAGCATCACCCACTTAGACGAGAGAGAGCTTGTTGGCGGCGATGTCGAGGGCGTCGACATCAGGGGTAAGGCGGGCGTAGGCCTTCTTGGAACCGTCAGGTCTTTTTACGTGTGTTAGCGAATCTATGTCACTTTTTCTCGTCTGTGGGCGGGTTTGAACATACCGGATCAGGGTGTTGATCTTGACAGTGTCGATGTCGTAGAGCTTCTTGAGGGCGAGCTTGATCTGGGCCTTGTTGGCCTTGACGTCGACGATGAAGACGAGGGTGTTGTTCTCCTCCATCTTCTTCATGGCGCTCTCGGTGTTGAGAGGGTGGATGACGATCTTGTGCTCATCCAGGCGAGGCTGGTGGGGGACCGACTTGCGGGGGTACTTGGGAGCGCGGGAGACGACCAGGGTCTTGGGGCGGTGGAAGGAGGTGCTGTATCGGACCTTGGTCTTCTTGTGGGAGTTGGCCTAGATTGTTTGTGTCAGCCATCAAAGCCTTGGAACAGTCAAAGTCGCTGGAATTTGTGTGTGAACTTACGCCCTTGAGAGCAGCCTTAGCGGCAGCCTTGGCCTGCTTGAGGCCCTTGGCGGGGGCTACATGAGAGAAGAGGCATCAGCAATCGCTCTTTTTCAGAACTCGCAAAATCTGCTGCTGCATGATGCGGAGATGGGAGACGGAGGAGGAGTTGAAGAGATGTGTGAGGTAGGGAGCGAGAGAGTGAGGGTGAGCTTCGAGGAAGAGAAGACGAAATCGAGCGGCAGGCGGCGGCGGCGGGCGGAGATCCTTCTCGCGAAAAGCGTCTTCGACGAATATTTCCAAGTCGTCTTGCGTATATCCTCGCTTTCCATCATCGTTCGCCTTTCACCAGCGCACAACGGAGATCCCGCCCACCAAAATTTCGACTTTCTTTCTTGCCTCTTCGCTTTCCCCTCTCTCACTCCCTTTCCCTCTCTTTTTCCCTCCTTTTTTTTTTCTTTCAGATCATCGTCGTACCTTTCTTTCCCTTGGTGTCCTTGCCGGCCATTGTGTCTTTTGTCGTGGGCACAAAAAGAGATTGTCGGGGTTGTGCTGTGTGGTTAGTGGGCGGAGTTATTCGAAAAGTCTCAAAAAATTATCTGGAGCCGAACTGAGAAAAATAGTTTTCTTGTGTGGAGTGAAATTAGGGTTGGTGGAACGGCGGATGCTGATTGGTCGTGACGGTATGAACTGGCGAGTCTATGTCACGTGGGGTTTCGTGATTGATGTTAGGTAAGCAGTCGTTGATCTTCTCGTCTGTCGTGAGAATTAGATAGGGAGCTAGATCATCAGAATCTCATCAATTGGCTCGCGCTCAGCGAAGAAACGAAATGGCACTTCGATTCAAATGACACACTATCGTACTCTGATTCACCTTTCCTAGACGATCGAAGCGGTTGATTCCGAGGCGTAAGAGTTCAGCCTCCAATCTTTTGCAACGAGTCTCCGCTAACCCCAACGAGTCTCCTTGCAGATGAAGTGATTGCTCTCAATTGAGAGTGTAAGAAGTGACCAGAACCCAATCTATCCCTCATTTGATCACACAGCATCATGGTTTCCAGGAAGCCAGGCCGGCTGAAAAGCCTTTCCAGCAGTCGTCCACCAACCGTCAAGCCCTCACGGAGTATGTCCCGAAAGGCCAGCAGATCTCTCATCAACACCCACCACCAACTGGAGAAGCAACGCCGGCAGGCCGCAGCCAAGGGCGATAAGACGGCAGAGTCCCGCATCGCCTCGGACATTGCCAAGTTGGGTGGCCTCGATCACTACCAGAAAGCGAGCCTACAGGGACAGAGTCTCGACCGTGGGGGAGACACGTCAAAGGTGCTCCTGGATTGGCTTCCCGTTTCAGAACTCAAGAAACGCACTCAGCCTCTGAGTATGCTGGAGGTCGGAGCTTTGAGCACTCGTAACGCGTGTTCAACTAGTGGCATCTTCACGATGCAGCATATCGATCTCAACAGTCAGGAGCCGGGCATCAAGCAGCAGGATTTTATGGATCGACCGTTGCCGCAGGACAGTTCTGAAACGTTTGACATCATATCGCTCAGCTTGGTGCTCAACTTCGTGCCTGATGCGGAGGGACGTGGTCAGATGCTCCTCAGAACACTCTCTTTCCTTCGCCCTGCATCAGACAAGCCAGCGGAGACCGCCGAGGGGCTGTTTCCGTGCCTCTTTGTCGTCCTGCCTAGGAGCTGCGTGGACAACTCACGATACTTTACAGACGGCAGGTTCGACGAGTTGATGACGATACTTGGCTACGCGCGCATCAAGTCAAAGTCCACGCAGAAATTGGCCTACACCCTGTGGAGACGAGTCGACACCGCTGCCGAGAGACGACTTGACTTTACGAAGAAGGAGGTCAACCCAGGAAAGACGAGGAACAACTTCGTCATGACTCTAAAGGCGTCGACGACTCACTCGAGCTAGAGCCCGATATGGACGAGAGGACGACACGTGCGAGCAGTCAAGAAGCTGCATATGCGCGAGTGCCCAACCAACTCCCCACCGCAACGCGAACTACGTATTCGTACGTATGAGATTCGGGCCACACAAAGCAAGCAAGAAGATTGTTTGCCCAACACGGGAACCGACTTCATCTGGACGGAGAGTTTAGCGGCAACGTCTGGAGCACTAGTTGTGTTTAGGATGGAACGATTGATGTGCGATGTATCATATCGCGCCACTGGCACACAGAGGCGACAATGCATGCATAAGGGTATCAGGCAAAGTACGAGTTCACCAATGGGCGAGTTGCGCTGGATGGTGCGGTCTCAGATTTTTGGGGGACTAGAATCCCTAGCGAGTGGCTACTTCTTGCAGCTCCGCAGCGAGGTGCCACACGATTCGATGGCCACCCTCCCCCCTCTTCAAAGACCTCTGCAACGGTTTGCCGTGCTTTCTCATGCCGAGTCATGCGTGAACTCGGAAATGGCGAGCTTCGACAGAGCGCTATCCGGCGGCAATGGCGCGTTGCCGGGGCGGATGACGGGAAAGCTGCGCATGCCCGCCTGAACAGCAGCCTCGACCTCGAGGATGTTGTCACTCAGAAACAGCCACCTATCTGGGGTCACATCTGGGGAACTGGAGAGGATGGCTTGGTAGCTTGCCACGTCCGTCTTGATCCCCGCATTGACGGTGTCGAACCAGTCAGAGATGAGAGGCTTCATATCCGAGGGCTCGGCGTTTGTGTGGCCAAAGAGCAACTTCTGGGCGGGAACCGAACCAGACGAATAGATGATGATCTTCTTGCCGGCAGCGTGAGCATCGCGGAAGAACGGGGCAACGTCGGGGTAGAGAGGAGCGCGAATGTCTCCGGACGCATAGCCCTGTTGCCAGAGATGGCCCTGCAGGGACTTGAGATAGGCGATCTTGACGTCGCGTTTCACGAGATCGCGGACGTGGGCCTCGAAATCGGGTCGCGAGTTGCGATACTCGTCGGGGAAGGCATC
Organism: Fusarium robinianum; assembly: GCA_013623725.1. Taxonomy (NCBI): domain Eukaryota; kingdom Fungi; phylum Ascomycota; class Sordariomycetes; order Hypocreales; family Nectriaceae; genus Fusarium; species Fusarium robinianum. The sequence goes on along the minus strand of JABFFI010000824.1, from coordinate 10,915 downwards.
ACGATACCTGGCGAACTCGGGACTGTCCCACTCTTGGTCGAGCACCTTGGGTAGAGCTTCGAGGGCGTACGGGAACTACGACGGCGGCGGAACTTTTGGTCAGTGAGTTGGGCAGATATTGAAAGGCAAAACGACGATCCCTTTCGGCAAGCCGCAGGCAGAGACAAAGGCAGGGCTAAAGTCGGTGAAGCAGGACGGGGGGACGGGAGGCTGGAAACGACTGGCGCAAGGGCCGCATGGGCGCTGAAAAGCAAGCTGCATACGTCCGAGACACCTGCACACAACTACTCGGTTGCGACTTGGACTTGGACTGGTGTGGGTGCCAGGGTCCCGGAGCAAGAGAAAGGTCTGTGGCCGGCAGATGATCGGCCGACGGCCGGAGGAGAGGAGGCTGGGGATGGGCTTTGGGCATCGGGAGCCGGACGGAGGACCCGGGCCCCGGAGGCGGTAAAGGACCATGAAAGATGGTGTTGACGGAGGGTGTTTTTGTTGCAAGGGACGGGCTTGGAGAGATGCTGGGCAGTTGACACGCAGACTGAACCAAAACTCACCAGGACGTCCTTGACAAAGGAGATGGGACAGACAGTGCCTTCTGCAAGAGGGTGTTATTACGAGATACTCGATGTGTGCTTATGATACCCGGATATAGAACAACAACAACAGCAATAATAAGAAGCAACAACATGAAGCAACAGGCACAGTGATCATCAGGTTTAGATACAACCAACAAGACAAGGCCATGGATGGTTGGTCGGACCTTTCTCCCCGATGAAGCAACGAGAACAAAAGATTCAAGCACGTTTTCTGTCTTACCGATATCGAAGACCAAGATGTCGTACTCGGCGATGTTGAGCGTCATGATTGGAGTCGCAATCTCACCCTGCCGAAGGTCGTCTATGTTTCGGTGAAGAGGGCGGTCAACGGCGTGAAGTCTTGAAACGAAGCCGTGCGGTAAATAGAAGAAAAACGGCGAAAATAGACCGAAGCCGAAAGACACGGAAGCGGGGATGAACAAAAAAAAAGTTGAAATTTTTATTTTCTGGCCCTTGTCGAAAAGAAATCCCTGTTGCGGTAATTCTCTTTCTTTCTTTGGGTCGATCAAGGAATTGGAAGGTTGGGCGTGGTTAGCTTCACCAGGCTCGTGGCAGTGAGTAGTCTTTGTTCCTGGATCCAGCACCCCCCCGCTTCCCGAGGCTAGCGCTGAAGAATGGAAAAGAATAGTTGAACGGATGTCGGGCGTTTTAGATGGGATGTGTTGGTATTCCCGTTTTGAGCGCCGTACAGCAAGAGTAATAATAACGAGGTGCACAGGTGTGGCCAACGGAACTTAGAGGACGTAGATCAGGATCTAGGCGAGTCAAGAGACGAGAGGAAGGGAAGGGGGTTGGATTGGTGCGAGAGAGGAAAGGCGGTCAAGAGGGGGGGAGGGAATTGGGTGATGAAAGGAGCCAATTGGTGGTGTTGTGGTTGCAGGTTTGGTTTATTTTGGATGGTGGCATGTTGGGTTGGTCCAGGGTAAGTCAATCGACGGCCGAACTACCTAACCTCAGCCGAAACGTTCGGCGGCCGGCGTTTAGAAGGAAGTGGGAAGCGGGAGCGGGAACGAACCGATGATGACGGGGTGGTGAGGACAGGCCGAGGCGCCGAAGCAGGCAGTCTTGGATCAGGTACGGGGTCGAATATTCTCCGAGTTTCTAAACAGACAACAAAAGACAAGTGTCCCCTTTGGTTCATGAGAGCTGATGAAGCACGTATCATAGAGTAGCATTCGTAATATTCCAGGACTCCCCAGGTACGTCAGTCAGCAGGTTCCATGGTCTTTGCTCTCTGTACAGAACCTGCACACACATACACACCCCCTGTTCATTATTCCCTTCCCTTAAGCCGCTTATGCCGTGACCATGGTCGAGACGGTGCTGGAAACATCCAATTCGAACCGGGTCCGGGGGATCCACCTGGGCTGTGTCTTTCTGTGTACGAAGTACGTACATACATAGGTAGTGTGGAGAAGGGGCCCTGAAGACGAAGGGGGGTGGATAGGCTGGTCGGTTCATGCAGCTTGTCGGAATGCAGCTGTAGGGGGAGGGAGTCGAGAGTATGTAAAAGGACAGACAGTGAGTGGATGAGTGAGTGAGGCAAACACGCAAACACGACAGAGTGCAGATGCAGGTTGGGTTGGTGATGAAGCGTAGGGAGCTATTCACAGCTCCCGTATCGGCGGCCGGCAACGCCTTTGGCCGATCGGATATGATCAGTGGAGTCACTCGCCAGTGACTCCCTCCCTTGTCCTCGTGGTGATGTTCCCAAAATGGAAACACAGGTGCCTGGCAAGTGCAAGTCCCAGTGAGTTATGCAGGGTACATGCACCAGTACCTGAAGTACGGGTGGCAGTGGAGGCGGGCCCGTGAGCTGACCATGGCAGGCGGTGGTGCACAAACCTAGGCGCGACGACCACCATGGACCACTTGTTGGTTGTTATTCCGCGGGCGTCTCGTCTCTCGCCGTCAGGCACCGCGTGTACGATGCAGATGCAGGCTCAACATTCCACCCTGGCCAGGCCAACCAGTTCCAATACTACGGAGTACTATGTAGAAGGACTCGGGAAAAACGTGACGGGTCAGATCTTTGTCGCAATCCCGTGACTATTAGCGTCAACTCTCAACTATTATCAGTGGTGACCGGATCTCATGCATATCTATCTGTACATCTCGGACGACTTATGAAGGATCTGTCTGTCAGGAGGTTGATGCTCCCTTGACGAAAGTGACACTCCCTCTTCCCAGACCCTCCCCTTGTCGTGATTTCAACATACTACGTATTAGTTTTGAATTGAATGCGATTTTCGATGGATGTAGTCATACTTCGTTCGGGACCTGCGGGGGGGGACGACATTGAGACCGGGAGACAGGAAAAAAAAGTCATACTCGGCACGGGGACGAGACAACATCCCATTCAACACGAGACATGACGGCACATTCAATCACCCCCTTCGATGCCCTCCCGAAGGCCGAGGGAAAAAAAGAGTCATCATCAATAACGGGAGAATGGAATGCTGAATGACGAATATCCATAGAAACTGTCGAAACAACTTTACAGCTGACTATACGTGTAAAACATCACAGTCGTAAAGTCCCATCACTCATCACCCTGATTGTCGTTTCTACTACGTATCCTGTCTATCCACTGTGGAGGCTACCCTGCATTTCAACTCACAGACTCCCGATCGGCCAAGACAGAAAGCAGAAAGTAGGTAGGTATCCATCCGTAGGGTATCCATCGATGACTCCCGTCCCAATTGATTTTCACCATTCGTACTCCGTACTCGGGATCACGGCAGCAAAAAGACGCGCGCGCCTTCTGCGACGAACGGCCCGGCCACTCGGACTGACAAACGTTGCACGCTATTGCGCGTTACGGGTTGCACGGTTGCACGTTTCGTCTCGGTACTTGACGATATAGTACGATTTGCCCCGTGTCCCCCGTGGTCAGGGGAGAGGTCTCTCTGTGATATTATTTGTTGTCCATTGTTTACATTTTTTCCGAGGATGCGACCTAGTTTCGGTGACGACCTGGTGTGCACGGATGTTTATCTGGTTGAACTCCGTGATGTTCAAGGGTTGGTTTTCCGGTGATGCATAGATGGACAGATTGCACAGATGGCGGGCATAAAACCTGACATTCACTAATACACATGGGTGCACTGTGCTGGGACTCTGGACTGTGTTACTTGGCTGCCCAGGCGTGGTGACGACAACAACAACCACCATTGGAAAGGGCACCGCCTCCTCTTACGCACGTCCATATGTGTATGTATGTACTCCGCTGCCGAGTGAAGCGGACGGTAAGACATTGCGCCTCGTCCTTGGCCTCCTCCAGCCTCTCTGCGCGGTTGCCGGAGGAAGGAATCAAAGTAAACAACAACGACGTGACACACATTTCATCATTCATCTCGCGCCCTCGACCATCTGGGGAGGAGGGCGAGACCGACGATAGCGCCACCCATCATCTCGCTGATACGCGGGGGTGAGGGAACGCTACTGGAATGCAGGATCAAGGAGTTGCATGACACCCAACCCCCGCAGGAGGCACACACACACACATACACATCGTTGTCTCGCGGTTATCATGGGCATTTTACGCTTGCGCGCGCCCACCCCGCCCGCAATTGATAACTTGAGACAAGGTGACAGGGCCAATTCGCTACGATGAGTTCGACCAGCGAGCGAGGAAGCGTGGTCTGGCGAAGGGGGAGGGGGATCGGCGAGGACGGCGGGCGGCAAAGAAGCTGAGGATAGTTGGACAGGGGCTGAGCTACCATATGATGCGAAGTAGGTATGTATTGATGGATGACAACAAGCTCCGTCCCGTTGATGACGGACCGGAGCGGACTTGAGGTGGAGATTTCGAGATTGCTCATACTTCATCGGAATTCATTCATTCGCAATGTACCCTGATTAATTGCACTATTGTATTGATGACTGTTCCCTCGGGGTCCGTCGTTGGCTGCCGTCCGATCATGTCGTCCCCGACCCGGTCGGTCACGCCTCGACCTGTGGCGCCCGGGCTACCGAAAGCCTCCATCGAGGGGGTAGCTACCGATGGATGCAATCACCTGGGATACAAGGGGCCCAACCAAGAGCTAAACTTCCTCGAACTTGAACAATGAGAGGACCCTGAATTGAATCTCAGAGGTTGGGGTTGGAAGGCATCGTCAACCATGACCAGATGCTCCGTAGATGGCCTCATTCATAGTCCACGGGATTCAAAGAAATAAAAAAAAGGGAACCAAGCGAACGGGACCCGAATGCGGAAGGACGGCAATTGGCTGTTGTTAATCAGGTTTTCCTCCATTTTTGTTGGGGAATTGGCCTTGTCTCCAGCTTTTTTTTGTTCTTTGCTGCTTGTCTCCCGTCATGCTGGTCGCCGTGGTCCGTGGTGGCCCCCCCCCTCCCGTCCTCTTCCAAGGCCCGGTCACCCCCAGCCATTAGCAAGCTAACGGAGTACTACTGTGTACTTGTAGATAGCATCAGTCTTCAACTCACTGACTTTGATCTACTGAGTCTACCACCATCTGGCCTCGCTATCGCCATCAGAGCGCATTCATGAGCCCATTGGTGCCACGCGCGCACGATTGCTTGTCCGTACTTGTACTGTGTGCATGCTCTCTCCCTCTCTTCTGCTCTCTCTCGCTCCTCCGCAAGCACAACGCATCCGGGGGCGCGACGACGGACTCGCCATCCTGCCCCCGGCGAGCCAGTCACGCACCGATCCCGCACACCCTCACGAGGGCACGCCCGTGTTGGGATCTGCATCGCCCGGTACCGAGAGGCCAGGTCTCGATGACGCTTGGGCACCGCCGTAGGGCTACCTCGAGGACGCGTACCGGGCGGTGTGTCCGCTATCGCGGGCGGGCGCCAGACCCTGGGGGGCCGAGACAGCGTCCAGACCTGGACCAGTGAGGGAGCGCCTTACTGTGTGTGTGCTAGAGCAGGACCGTGCGGGGAGCGAAGGCGTGCACAGTATGGTCACGCTGGCTGAACATGTCATTTCCCAAGGTTGATGCTACGGGGTAGGTTGGGAGGTAGTCTGTGGGCTGGGTTCGTCAGCTGGGGGATGGATGGTGGATGGATGGATGATGATGTGCTAGAAGATACTGGAACTGGACGCCTAATTTCGCTGTTGAAGCCACGTACCCCGAATGACTTGATGCTGCATGACAAGTTTTTGGCTGGGCTCTGGGGAAGGCAGTCAGAATCAGGTACATACGTAAGAGAGGGGATCTGGTTGAGATGTCGGTTAGCCGTGCGTCGAAAAGTTCATATGCACGGAGCTGTTGGCCATTCTCGACGGCGACACACACAGTTTGAGAAGCATGTTTGTTTTTTTTATGCTGTGTCGTCGAGAAAGTTCGCCTAGCGATCTAAGCCCAGGTGGGCAAGTCGTCACGTCACATCATTCTCAGTCAATCCCATCATATCGCTGCCCGCTCGCCGAAACGTTTTGCTTTTATGTACGATTGTGCAATGGGTCTCTCTTCTTGTGATGATCGCACAGTCCAGGACAGAGTCTGCATAACAGTGTGTATCTGTCCAGAGAGCACCCAAAGTACATATCTACCTACCCAGGTGTGTACCTTGGCAAACTCTGTACTGTACCTTATCTGATAGGTATGTCGCCATGTCGTGCTGTTTTGATGCACTCTCTGAACATCAGCTTCTTCCCTGAGACTGAGACGCGGCAGAATGTATCATCGTCAGCTAGCCAGCGACAGCGTTCAGTTCCATTCGACGATCGCCTACCAACCTCTAACACGCTGGCCATGTTCATCCCGGCCATGCTGTTCTTCATGTTTTCTTTTCCCACCCATCACATTCGCGCCCCTTGCCCGGTACCCGTGCCATCGACCCACTATAGCGCCATCCATCCTCGCTCGCGGTTCGTCCACGATGCCACCACCATGCACAACTCGAGGTACGTATCTCGGCCATCCGAGGGTCAATATTGGTCCATAGCAAGGAGAAATATGGGGCAAATGTGTCCAGGGGGAGGGGGGGCGCCAGAGACAGAGGCAGCAGACCTGTCTTCTTTCGACGACTTGGACTGGGGGGGAGTTGGTCCAAGGTGTGCACCTCGCTACGTCCGTACCTTTACCGTGCATGCCGTGCCGTACCTGCCTTTGCCGTACCTGTCATAGTGCACGCTACTTCGGCCTCTAGTGCAAAGCAGCGAGGCGAGGATGTACTGTACCTCCCGTCCTGACCCCGGCCCCCCCGGTTGTTCACACCTGCCATCCACCCAGGATGCCCAGTATCCACTTGTCCACTTGCACACATGTACACTCCTGCCTCCTCTGTACTGTACCTACCTGGGAGGGAAGGCGTGCCCCGTCTCAATGTGGGCTGGGCCTTGCTGGGTCTTGGCTGGCTTGCTCACTCATCCAACCCATCCCATGGCCGTCCATCCCCATCCATCCCTCTCCACCTAGTTCCATCACCGCCATTCTCTCTCTCTCACACTCTCTCTGTCTCGTTCCTCTTCTCTCGTCTTCTTTCCCTGCCCTTATTATCGTCTCCCTGCCATCTCTCCACCACTCCTTCTTTCCTTTTGTACGTCTTCTGCATATTCAAAGGCCTTCCTTCTTCTCGAGCTTGCCACCTCTCTCAATCCATCTATCTATCTATCTCTCTCTCTCTCTCTCTCTCTCTCTCTCTCCTTCTCACCTATCTCTCGCCTTGACTCCTCCACCCATCAGCTAATCTCCGATCACGCCCTCCGTATCCGCCTCGCCACCCTCCGTGCAAGCCCATACGCTACCCGCTGTGACTCAACAATACCATCGACGACAACTACAAAGCACAGCTCCAAGCCATCCAATACATCGAGAAGAAGAAGAAGCGTCTTTTTGACTTGTTGTTGTTTGTCGCTACTTAGCCTCGATCCCCAAGTCTCCCAATACTCGAGCCTCGCCTCCCGCATCGCTCCGTTTCGTGCCGCTTGAACCCGTCTGGAATTCTTCCATCCGCTAGCAGCACGACAACTATCTGCCGACCTCGGCCATCCACGACACCCTTCCTATCGTCGTACACATCACATAGCCTCGTCCCCAGCGCTGCATTGAGTCGTTGGGCATCCCGCCGTGACTCCTCCGCCAACCCAGCCTCCGGACTCCGCTACTCGGCCTCAACGGCCCGCTTGACTCAACCGCCCCGGCTGAGCGATAGCAACTCCATCCGGGCGAGCTCCGCTCCCCTATAACCCGGTGCCAGCTTGACTGGTCCGACACGTCGACTCATCGGCCACGTCGAATCCGGTTCCTTTATATCCTCTCGCTATAACCCCATCGCTTCTCTCAAGCCAACCACCGCCAACCTTAATCAACTTCTCCCTCCTGGTCGACACCGTCCTCGGTCGTCCTCAACAACAAACCTCTCTCCTGTTAGAGTCATTCTTTTTGAACACCACCACAGACGCACACATGTCATTATAACGAATCTCCTTTCCTTCTTGTCTTCAACCTTCCGGCCTTTTGGGTCACCGCACTCCGCCGTCACGACCATTCGATACTTCTTTCTTTTGTTCCAGCCTATCGAATACCCTCCAATGAGCCTCTGATTCCGAAACGACCATCAACAATCTATTTCCGCAACTTCACGCCTGCTCAATTCCCTTGATCTCTACCTCAGCAGCACAACCACCTGTACATTCAACAACTGCGAAATCCATATTTGCCAGCATCATCTCATCATCTGTTTGCTTCTTTGCACTCTTCCTCGACAATTAGCGTTACCAGAACTTGAAAATCTCGACTTACAAAACCGAGACCTCGCAACCCTACAGCATCTCTCGTCAATCAGCAAAAAAACCTTTTGTGTACGACTACATTTTTTGTTCCTGTCTATTTCTCTATTCTCTTCTCTTCTTCTTTCTTGATTAGCCTTTATTTTTGCTTCTTTTAAGCGCCATGGAATGCCTCAAGGACAAGTTCACTGGCGGTGCCCTCCTCGGAGGACGATATCAAACACTCTCCCCTCTCAACCATGGATCTTTCGGCATGGTCTTTATGGCCCAGGATCTCGTGACCAACGAGACCGTTGCTATCAAGTGCCTGACCAAGAGATCGGCCTGCCCCGAAGGCAACTGCGACTTCGCCGTTGACGACAAGTCGGAGGAACTCGCTCTTCACAGCCGCCTTGGATCGCACCCCAACATCGTCAATCTCCTCGACTCGTTCGAGACCGAGTCTCACATCTTCTTGGTCCTCGAATACTGCGGTCAGGGTGACATGTACGAGGCGATCCGAAACGGCCAGGGCCCTCTCGAGACGGAGCACGTCCGCCAGTTCATGCTGCAGCTCGTTGATGCCGTCGAGTACATCCACTCTAGAGGCGTCTATCACCGTGACCTGAAGCCTGAGAATATTTTCCTCACTCAGGACGGCGCTATGAAGCTCGGTGATTTTGGTCTGTCCACCACCGACAAGTGGTCTGATGAGATGACTGTTGGTAGCGATCGCTACATGGCCCCTGAGCAATTCGACTCGGCTGGTGCGGGCTATTCCCCAGCCGATGCTGACATCTGGGCCATTGGCATCTGCCTTCTGAACATTCTCTTCTCGCGCAACCCCTTCACCGTCCCGACCCAGGCCGACCCCCTGTTCCTCGATTATTCGCGGGACAAGCAGTCTCTTTTCGATGTGTTCCCGTCCATGTCGCAGGACACATACGAGGTGCTCGTGCAGTGCATGAACCTCGACCCTAAGAGACGGTCTCTGGTCGGTGCCCGCGAAGCCCTCCTCCGTGTCGTCAGCTTCACTTCTCAGGATGAGGAGCTCGATGACTTTTGCGGCGCCGACAAGGCCACGGTGGCCACGGCCAACCGCGAGCCTCTTCGCACTCCCTCCATCCAGTCTCCTCAGGTCGAGACTGGCGCCTTCCCCTGGGCCAAGGCACTCCATGGCAGCCCCATCGGCGGCCGACAGCTCAGCGTCATTATGGACGACGAGAGCTACACCGAGGAGCTATTTCCCAGGTCGGAGGGCACCACGGACTGGTGCTCGGCTACTACTCAGACGCCCATGTCGTCTGTCAATGACTCTCATCTTGGCGTGTCGATGAAGTCGTTCGCCGTCAACTCGGCCCGTCGACCCACCAAGGTTTCGCCGATGGCTGGGTCTCTTCCCATTACCATGGCTAAGCCTATGACGCTGTCGATGTCGACGGTGTTTGGCCGTCGCAAGGATGCCGTCTCGAAGAGCTGGAGTGATATGTGGGACGAGGACGAGGAAGAGGAGGAGGAACGTGAGCAGCAGATGCAGATGCTGCAGGAGATCAACGCCCGCACTTGGAGCCAGGAGAGCAAGGAGGAAATCAAGGAGGAGGACATGATGGTTGAGCAGGAGGACACGTCGGAGCCGGAGACAGTCTCGCACGCCCACAACATCAAGGGCGACATCGACGATGACCTTGTCGCCGATGGCTTCTTCTTCCACGAGGCGCCGGCTCCGGTAGCGACCCCCGTCGCTATCCCGGTGGCGGTTCCCGCGTCAAAGCCACACATGACGATCGCGCCGCGCTACTCGCCCCCGTCTAAGCGAAGCCCGCTTGACAAGTGGGCAGCGCTAGGCGAGAGACGACGCGGTCAGCCTGCAACTACTTTGGATTCGATTAAGTCGGTGGACTTTGTGAAGCCTCGGCAACACAATTTTGGTTTTGGATACAAATCTTACGAAGCGGGCGTTTTGGATCATTCTAATTATCACAACAAACTTGGGACCAAGGAGCGCACCAAGGAATGCCCCTGGAACAAGGACAGAGATTGGAACTGGCGTCGGGACCGACGTCACCATCTCGGAGACGTTGAGTGGGTTGGAGGGTGGTAGGCAAGAGGTTGATTCTCTGCTGCCGCCTCCAATCGTAGTTGGGCCGTCTTGATTCGTCCGGCATCGAGACTTGGAGATATTTCGAGCGGTGCCGGACGGAGAGGATGAGAGTCTCAACTCGCTTTCTGTGTATCAGATATTCTAGAAATAATGGCCAGAATACCAGAAGTTACCCACTCACATATTCTTTCATTGTTTGATGCTTGGTGATTGATTCTTGGTTATGCTTGTCTCCCCCATGTCTTTTGCTTTGGGAGTTTGCGTGACAAGTCGATGTTCTGTCGTGAGAGCTGGACCATGTTTCCTCTCGACCGAGAGGCAAGTATCTGCCGACTGATGGCACCATTGGCTGGGACTCGGGTTATTTGTCTGTCCACTCACCCTTGTCTTTGTCTTGACTGTGGTGATTGTCTTTATTATCTTTCACCTATGGACCTTGTCTTTCATCGCTTTGCTTCCCTTGTCATCCGTCATCCCATCTTCTTTTCCGTTATCGGTTCCGCGCCCTGAAATGCGCGCTATGTCGCGTCTTATCCC
>JABFFI010000823.1:2160-29690 GCA_013623725.1 Fusarium robinianum | reverse complement strand
CCCCCCCCCCCCCCCCCTCACATCCACCAAGATGCGTTTCACCACTGCTATCGTTGCTGGCGCTTTCGCCGTCCTTGCCTCTGCCCAGAGCAAGACCGCCTCCCTGGACCCCGTCCAGGCTTCCCAGAAGGCCTGCCTCGATGCTTGCGACGATGGTGATGTTAAGTGCCAGTCTTACTGCATCACTGTAAGTTAACCATTAGCCTCCATACCCAAACCAATGGATGGGAACACGGCGCTGACATTGAACCAAGGTCCCCTCTCCCAACGAGGAGCAGGCCAACGCCACCATTGAGTGCGCCGCCAACTGCCCCCAGGGCAAGGGTACCGAGTCCGACATCGAGAAGTACAAGGTCTGCATCGACAACTGCATCGCCGACAACTACTGGAAGACCGTTGACGGTACCCCCCGTGGCACCAACTCCCCCTCCTCCGACAAGGATGATGACAAGGAGTCCGACTCCAAGTCCGACTCTAAGGACGATTCCAAGAGCAACGGCAGCGATAGCAAGGCCACCGCCACCAAGGACACTGAGTCCGACTCTACTGCCTCTGCTGGCGCTTCCGCTTCTGATGCTGACTCTACCGACGCTTCTGAGACCGACTCCGGTGATGATGATGAGGACGCCGATGCCACTGGCACCGCCACCGGCACTGCTGCTGGTGCCACCGAGACCAACGCCGCCCCCGTCCTCGTCGGTGGCTCCCTCCTCGGTCTCTTCGCCGCTGTCCTTGCTCTGTAAATTGGATACCCATGTGGCTTCTAGTTTCTTCGGGAAGGATTTAATGGGTTCACAAGCGCGGTTAATGATGGCTGGAGTTCTTCGACAATCATGAACATGATGGGCTGCCTGAGACGAAGAGCCTCGTGTTTTGATCGTTATTCTTTCATGGACAAATTGGGGATTCGTTTTGCGTTCATACCGCCCAACACCTGGGCATGAATAAAATACCATTTTGGCTATGATTTCGTACCATTCTACACAAATTGTATGACCTGTGACTGAAGAGTTTCTGTTTCTCCCTTGAGCTGTGTGTCTTGGCCCGTCGCATTCATGGCGTTTCGTTAGTACCGTGTAAGCGAAATTAACCTGTGCGCCTCTGTCTCAAAAAAAAAAAAAAAAAAAACACAATCAGCCCAGCTGGCCATATACTTCCAACCGACATGGGTGCTGAAGCTCAATGAAGTTTCAAGTAAAATCCCTTCTCCGAGGGAGCTGCATATTATTCATCATGATTCACGATCCTTTCGTTTTTGTGCCGGAAGCCTTTGTTGAATATGCGTCTCCTAAACTTTTCCCCCTCCTCGACGTGTTTGTTGACCGGAGCTTTCCCGTCTGGGCAACGTGGAGTAAGGTACTCAAGGTACCTGCATAACGGGGGCGTTAACTTCCGACACCCGGCGCCTGGTGAATACTGCCGGTGGGGAACCTGAACATTGGGGTCCAGGTAGAAACTTTGACGTCGGCTTGAGAGGGCAACCAAAAAACGACTCTGATGTCACTTGGGGAGACAGGGAGGGGGAGATAAGATTTTTAAGCGACAGTCAATGGTTCAGAAAAGGTAATTGCAGTCAATTATGTTTGGGGCTGGGGCAGATTAAGATCTCTTGGAGTCGAATGAGAGGACTCAGTTGGCGAATCGCGGTTGGACGCCTTCTCTCCTTAGCTCCGTTCAGGGTCCCTCAGACTGCATTCGATTCAGCGTGGTGTATGTACTCCGTCCAGCCTTGTTCGAGCTGTGTCTTTTTTTTTTTTTTTTTTTTTTTTTTTGAGCCAACACCTCAATACCAAGGTCGGAAGCAAGCATTCCGGAAGCACTACGGAATACCTATCCGTATAAGCACCGTAGGTTAGGTACTTCCTTGGTAGGTGCTGTATTATTTCGGGGTTGCTTGCTCCCGTCTATTGTCGCTGTCCTGTTGCTGCTAGAGTCTATGAATGCGAATGCGTGGTATATATGTTCTTCCATTTCAATTAGTATGTGGCCAGCCTGGCGCTCGCTCTATTTCAATTATCAAAGTATGAATATCGACGGTTGTGTTGCCTACTCGCAATCCTTTCTCGAGTCTTCCATGATGATCAGCCAGCCTGATCAGAGGGCCACCTACTAAGTTACTGGACCGAATTGGGTAAGCTGAGTGTAAGCTGGCGCACGCCCGTAGGTACGTAGTAGCTAGCTGAGGTGCTTGTGAGCCTCCCGTGGTCCCCGCTCCATTGCTGCTTCCCCCCCCCTGTAATATGGGTGGCTCCGAGCTTCTACGTGTCCTCTACCAAGCTTGGTTGCTCTCCACCTTTTTCTAAAGACGCCACCTCTCGCCTCGTCTTCAACGACTACTTGTCCCGAGCAACCTCAACTCTTGGGAATTCTACCACCTCGAGCGCTGGAATCTTTCCATCGAGTGTTGCCCAAATTAAACTCGTCCATCGGCGCATCTTCCCCTCCTCCCCCTTCTCCTTTTTTACACCGCTGCCTTCTTCCTTCTACGACCCAGTGACGTAGAGCACTCCCATCCTCCACAACAGCTTCCTCTCATCATCACCAGAATGAAGATCAACACAGTTGCAGCGGCCGTGTCTGCTGCCCTCCTCGCGGGCAACGTGCAGGCAGAGGAAGCCGCCAATGATGCCTCAGCTGCCGTTCCCGAGCTCCCTACCTTCACTGTATGTTTTTTCAACCCTTCGGCGCATTGCCTTGATCAGCTCTATCGCCAGACGCGAGCCTGCCTCTTGAGCGCGAACCAGCAGCAATTGAGTGCTAACACTTCACCCTCCAGCCCACCAACCTGAAGGCCGACTTTCTCGAGCAATTCACCGACGACTGGGAGCAACGATGGAAGCCCTCCCACGCGAAGAAGGACATGTCTGGCTCTGACAAGGACCAGGAGGAATGGGCTTATGTCGGCCAGTGGTCCGTCGAGGAGCCTACCAAGTACAAGGGAATGGTGGGCGATAAGGGTCTCGTCGTCAAGAACCCTGCCGCCCACCATGCCATCTCGGCCAAGTTCCCCAAGAAGATCGACAACAAGGGCAAGACTCTCGTTGTCCAGTACGAGGTCAAGCTTCAGAGTAAGACCACCCCTAACCCTATAACCCTTGGAAGTGGTGGTATGTTGACGCTTCTGCTTCAGATGGCCTGGAGTGTGGCGGAGCTTATATGAAGCTCCTGCGCGACAACAAGGCCCTCCATCAGGAGGAGTTCGCCAACACGACTCCTTACGTGATCATGTTTGGTCCTGACAAGTGTGGCCACACCAACAAGGTTCACTTCATTTTCAACCATAAGAACCCCAAGACCGGCGAGTACGAGGAGAAGCACCTCAGCAGCCCGCCCTCGGCCAAGATCGTCAAGACCACCGAGCTCTACACCTTGATCGTCAAGCCTGACAACACTTACATCATCAAGCAAAACGGCGAGGAGGTCAAGTCTGGTAGTCTTCTCGAGGACTTTACCCCGGCCGTCAACCCCCCTGCCGAGATCGACGATTCCAAGGATAGCAAGCCCGAGGACTGGGTTGACCAGGCCCGTATTCCCGACCCCGCGGCTACCAAGCCCGAGGACTGGGATGAGGATGCTCCTTTTGAGATTGTCGATGAGGAGGCCACCAAGCCCGATGACTGGCTCGAGGAGGAGTCCGTCACGATTCCCGACCCCGAGGCCAAGAAGGACGAGGACTGGGATGACGAGGAGGATGGCGACTGGATCGCCCCCCTGGTTCCCAACCCCAAGTGCGCCGACGTCGCTGGCTGCGGTCCCTGGACCAAGCCCATGAAGAAGAACCCCGACTTCAAGGGCAAATGGACTGCGCCCTACATCGAGAACCCCGCGTACAAGGGTCCTTGGGCTCCCCGCAAGATCAAGAACCCCGACTTCTTCGAGGACAAGACCCCTGCCAACTTTGAGCCAATGGGAGCCGTAAGTCCAACAATTGCGGATTACATGTGTTTGCCAATGGTACTTACTGACTGTTATTAGATTGGCTTCGAGATCTGGACCATGCAGAGCGATATCCTCTTTGACAACATCTACATCGGACACTCTATTGAGGATGCCGAGAAGCTTGCTGAGGAGACCTTCAAGCTCAAGAATCCCGTGGAGAAGGCCCTGCTTGGAGCCGACAAGCCCAAGGAGGACCCCAAGAAGCCCCGTTCTCCTTCCGACCTCAAGTTCCTGGATGACCCCGTCTTCTATGTCAAGGAGAAGCTTGATCTCTTCCTCACCATCGCCGCCAAGGACCCTATCCAGGCTGTCAAGTTCGTTCCCGAGGCTGCTGGTGCCATTGGTGCCATTTTCGTCACCTTCCTTGCTCTCCTTGCTGCTCTCGTCACCATGGGCACCTCGACCCCTGCTGTCCAGAAGCCGGCGGAGAAGGCAGCCGAGAAGGAGGAGACCAAGAAGGAGGACGAGGCCACAACTACTGGCGCCGAGAAGGCTAAGGGCGAGGCCAGCAAGCGAGTTACCCGCAGCCAGTCGTAAGCGGGAGGGAGAGGCGGAAATGGTACTCGAGGTTGACAGACAGGGTAAATGAGGAGTTGAGCGTTATGGAATTTGCAACGCAACTCAACAGATAAACCAGAGAGGGAAAAAAAAACTTGATAAGATGACAAGCTTATTTAACGGGCAATGCAGTTTGAGAAGGTTGCTTTTGTCACAGGGATTCAAGGAAAACAAATATTGACTGAGCGACATCGGCTCGGGCTGTTCAGCCTATGTTGATGTACCTGCGTGGTGTTATTTTCAAGGCAAGGCGTCGGCGATGTGAATATTATCTATTTCGATTTTTGCAAGGTTGTTATCGTTTTCTCGCTTCTTTGCCCAACAAGGCAAATGCTGTTTCAATGGCTGTGTCCACCTGGGCAGGGCGGCTGATAGCTAAAAGTACCTAGGTCGGTAGGTACCCCGTAGTCGGTAAGGTAGTTTTGAACAATCTAAGTACCAATTAGGTAGGAATGTGAGAGCAGAGTGGTTCCTTGATAGGTTCACGTTGCCAACGGGGCGATGTCGGTCAGAGGTGACGATCCACGCGGAGACTGCGATGTCCTGTGAACTGACACAAGAAAAGAGAGAGACGCTAACGCAACCTGGAGAACATCAACCCACCCCACGTTGTTGTTGTTGTTTTCTTTTGGCTAACCTTTTCCCTGAGTAATCATCAAGAACCCTCGGCCATTGATGAAGCAAAATAAGTGACGGAGGGCGAACCCCGGGGGCTGGGAGGGGGTTTTTGTTACTAGTCGGGGATGCATCGGCATAGGCGGCAACAGGCGGCATCGGCATAGAGATCGGTCGGTGCAAGATGAACCACCACGGCTCTTTCTGAGCGGCTCCTTCCTCTACCCCACACTTTCCCATCTTAGTGTTCCATGGGCTTTATCGCCTTCCTTCCCCATTGACTCCGCACACTGATGGAGGGGGGGGAGGGCTAGGAAAGGGTGAGGGAAGGAGGGGCGAACTGGACCCGGGGACCTCTCTGCCCGGGGCTCTGGGAGGCCGGAGACCGGCAAGACAATGCAGGAAAATGGAAAGTATTAAAAGGGAGATGGTGTCCCGGTATTCAATTGGAAACTTGAGTTTGTTGTCGTTAAGAGTATCGCGGTGTGTGTCTTGCGAGGGACAGAACAGTATCAATTGAGCTTACCCAAGTACCCATCGAGCTACCTCTCTTTCCTCCCTCTTCTTCCTTCCCATCACTACCAACCTTTTTCTTCTTCCTCCTCCTCCTCTGTCTCCTCTGTCTCCTCTCCCCTTCCTACACCTACACACCATACACCACACACACACACATACGCACACACACAAACATCATGCGTCGCCTTATATCTCGAGGCCTCAGTGCCGGTGTCCCCTCCTCTCGATCCGCTCTCCTCGCCTCAACCTCCAACGGTTCCATGGCCGCTCGTCGCATACATGCCACGGCCAAGCACCTCCGTCCTGCTGGCGCCCTCGCCTCAACCGCAACTAGCTATCCTACCACCCATGAGAAGATCCAGTCGGTCGAGGACACCCCCTACTTCCTCGACAACAAGTTCGTCGCTTCCACGACGGACAAGCACATCGACCTGCACGACCCTGCCACCAACAACCTCGTCACTCGCGTGCCCCAGATGACCGATGCCGAGATGAAGGCTGCCGTTGTCAGCGCCGAGAAGGCCTTTGAGTCGTGGCGAAACACCACCGTCCTCGCCCGCCAGCAGATCATGTTCCGCTTCGTCCAGCTCATCCGTGAGAACTGGGACCGTCTCGCTGCTAGCATCACCCTCGAGCAGGGAAAGACCTTTGCTGATGCCAAGGGTGATGTCCTCCGTGGTCTCCAGGTCGCTGAGGCTGCCGTTGGCGCTCCCGAGCTGCTCAAGGGCGAGGTCCTCGAGGTGTCCAAGGACATGGAGACCCGGACCTACCGTGAGCCATTGGGTGTTGTGGCTGCCATCTGCCCCTTCAGTATGTTGTCGAGTCCAATTGACATGATAGAACTATAAGCTAACTGGCTGTAGACTTCCCTGCCATGATTCCCCTCTGGTGTATCCCCATTGCCACCATCACCGGCAACACCCTTATCCTCAAGCCCTCGGAGCGTGATCCCGGTGCCGCCATGATCCTCGCCGAACTCGTCGAGAAGGCTGGCTTCCCCGCGGGTGTTGTGAACATTATTCATGGCGCCCACCGCACTGTCGACTTTATCATTGACGAGCCCGCCATCAAGGCCATCAGCTTCGTTGGAGGCAATAAGGCTGGCGAGTACATCTTCAGCCGCGGCTCTGCCAACGGCAAGCGTGTCCAGGCCAACCTCGGAGCCAAGAACCACGCCGCCGTTCTTCCAGATGCCAACAAGAACCACTTCATCAATAGCGTCGTTGGTGCCGCTTTCGGTGCCGCTGGCCAGCGCTGCATGGCTCTCAGCACCCTCGTCATGGTTGGCGAGACCAAGGAGTGGCTCAGCGAGGTCGCCGAACATGCCAAGGAGCTCAACATCAACGGTGGTTTCGAGGAGGGCGCCGACCTCGGCCCTGTCATCTCTCCCCAGAGCAAGGAGCGCATTGAGAGTCTCATCGCCACCGCCGAGAAGGAGGGCGCGACTATTCTCCTTGACGGCCGTGGCTACACGCCCAGCAAGTACCCCAACGGTAACTGGGTTGGCCCTACTATCATCTCTAATGTCACCCCCGACATGACCTGCTACAAGGAGGAAATCTTCGGACCTGTCCTCGTGTGCTTGAACGTCGACACCATCGATGATGCCATTGATCTCATCAACAAGAATGAGTATGGCAACGGCACTGCCATCTTCACCCGTTCCGGTGCTACCGCCGAGACCTTCCGCAAGAATATCGAGGCCGGCCAGGTGGGCATCAATGTCCCCATCCCCGTCCCTCTGCCCATGTTCTCCTTCACCGGCAACAAGAAGAGTATCGCCGGTGGTGGTGCCAGCACCTTCTACGGCCGACCCGGCATCAGCTTCTACACTCAGCTCAAGACTGTGACGGCCTTGTGGCAGAGTGCCGATGCCGTGGCCAAGAAGGCTGCTGTCCACATGCCTACTCTTCAGTAGAGGCGTTCTTTTTTCATAAGCGAACTCGGGTTAAATGACAGTGGCTGGGGGAGGGTGTGAGAGAGTGAGAGAGAAGGAAAATCAGCAAAGTGACCAGGTGGAGGAGGATCAGTGAATACCACACAATCGGGAGGAATCCCTTAATTTACCTGCCGACTAGTTAGGTGGCTAGCAGAAGTCTTGAGAATACTTCGTGTGATGCTAGAAGAAAAAAAAGTCAATATTTGAAAGTCATGTCCAATTTCTCCGTCCATCTATGGTGTCCTCGGTATACCTGGTATGCTCTTTGACAACCCCTCTAGTTCCCTTTCTGGTTCCCCCCTTATTTCTCATGACTCCCTACCTCTCTGCCTTCGGACTGCGTAATCAACCCTATCCTCGACACCCTGCGTAATATTTCACCCGTCGATAACATCAGTTGTCATCACTTAGACCACACTCCCATTATGAGAAGCCACGGCAAGGCTTCATGACAAGGGGGAGTGTGCCAATCGGAATATGACTACATTACAACAACGGAATATCCAAAGAGCAAGGAGTAGACGAAACGATAGCGCATCACAAATAAAATAGATTGGATTGGGAGTAGCTACACAGGCTGGCTGAGCTTTCTCACATGTCGTCGATGTATGGTAGTAAACAGTCCGTCCTGCTTTTCGACGGTACAATATTACCGTCTTCGCCCCTTTCCTCCTCCTCTTCTCTTCTATCTGCCAACGTAAAAAAAAAATAAAAAAAATCCCCCCATCTCTCTCTAGCATCGCCCTTGTTCGTCCCGTCTCCTCTCTTCTGCTTCGTCGTCCTCGGAGTGGCGATTTTGAGCACTCCCTTCTTTCTTTCACCAAGGCCAGCCCGAGCTAGACAAGCAAAAGAGGTCGGTATCAATGAAAAAAACTCCGTGCTCCGGGATATACAAATTCGACAACAATCGTTCATCGAAGGGTTCCCTCCCTCAACGTGACCTCGCCGATGTTCCAAGGGTGGTGAGGCCCGAGAAAAGTCATCTCTCTAATCATTATCGCCCCTTGGGCTTCACTGCGTGGGTAGTTGCATAAACCCGTCGTAGTACTCATCCAACCAACGGGCGGCCTCAATACCAGAGTCATCGACGCTGGAATCCCATCTGCCTATCGAACCAACGTAGCCATCAGGTCGGACGTTGACGATAGCAACCTCACCGGGCCCGAGGCTACCCAACCACTTGTTGGTGCACAACGAGCCGCGGGTGTCCTGGTCGGGAATGTCGTCGAGATAGAAGGTCCAACGGCTGTCCTGCAGCAGAGGAGGCAGATCCGAGATTTCAATCTCCGTCTTGGGCATGGTTGCTGGGGGAGGGTTAGCATACAAGGGATCCATGTCCACTTGGGGAAGGACGGGGGAGACTCACTAATAAGAGCGAACGTGAACAGGTGGCTGACCGTCGTATATCGCTCAGGTCGGAGATAGACGTCTTCAGGGGCCGGCGCTCGTGGTTGCGAGGCATACGAGGAGCTGGCAGCGGCGGACAGTTGGCTGATGAAAGAGTCGGTACGGGCAATCGCTTGGCAGAAAGTAGCCAAGAAAGGCCCGGATTGCTGGACGTCCCACATGAGGAGGTAGATGCGGAACTGTCCGAGCATGGGAATGTCAAGTTGGATATCGACGGGGTTCGAGTCAATATATCGAGTAACTTTGGCTGGGGGGAGAAGGCAGCCAGGCTTGGCGTCTCCCAGGACGAAATGGTCAAGACTGCTGGGGCGGTTGAGGGCGTTTTCTGCATACTCGGCGCCAATTCCCGAGATGAAGCGAACGTTGGTCCTGAAGTTCTCCGCAAGAGCAATGGCATCGCCGCCAGCAATCTGGTTCGCATGCTCATAGTCAAAGTTCACCAGATCCAGAGCAATCTTTCGTCGTTCCTCCTCGTAGCTCTCCAAGAGCACTGGCTTGGCCAGTCCTCGAACCGCCAGGTTCAGCTTCCACGACAGGTTCCACGAGTCGTGCATCGAAGTGTTCATACCCTGAGCAGACTTGGGAGAGTGGGTGTGGCTGGCATCACCAGCAAGGAACGCCCTCAGGTGGCCATCGGAGAAGCGAGTGGCGACCCTCTGACCAACTTGGTATCGACCGAACCATTCGATATACTTCCAGTCCACGTCGAAAGGAGCCATGATCTGCTTTGCACGCTTCATAATGAACTCCTGTCCTAGGTCGTGTCGGTTGGTCTTGGTGCCGGACTTGAGCTCGATGTAGAAGCGGGTCATATTCCTCTCTCGGGGAATGATGAGGATGGAGCCGTGTTCCTGAGAGTAGACAAGAGTCTTGGACCAGATATCGGGGAAGTTGGTGATGAGCTCGCCATCAAGGACACCCCAAATGGCGGCCTGCGACATACCAACAGCCTTGACGTCCGGAATACTCTTGCGAACTTTGGAGTGCGCGCCGTCACCTAGGAATATCCCGTCAGCATTGGGGTCTGAAGATATGCACGTCGTCGGAAGCGAGACTCACATCCGATCAGGTACTGGGCGAGAACGGACCGCTTGTCCTGAGTGACATTGGCGCGGCAGTTGACCTGAAGCGGGCCCATCTTGCTGTCGGGAACGCTGTACGACTCGAAGGCCATATTTCGACGGACTTCCTTGCCGCGCTTCTTCATGTCCTCGAGAAACAGGCTCTCAACCATACCCTGGTGAACGAGGAGGATGTAAGGGTCGAGAACATCGATGATCGGGGGGTAGTGGACTTCGCGACCGAGTCGGTGAAGGGCCTCGTCTGCCGTGCTGCGCCAGAAGGAAATGTCGAAGACACGGACACCGCGCTGGAGCAGGGGATCGGCCAGGCGCATCTGTCGGAAAGTCTCAATCGTCTTGGGTTGTAGCCCGTCGGCTCTATACACACGAGCGTCAATTGAGTCCTGTGCGGGCCACGGCGCAGGAAGCCAGGCCACCCAAGAAAATCATGGCAGCTTACCTTCCCACAGGGGTCTGGTCCGCTCGATCATCAACCACCTCAATACTGATACCATAGCGCGTCAAGTTTGCTGCCATCATCAGGCCAGCCGGGCCAGCGCCGACAATGCAAACCTGGCATTCCATAGGAGGCTCGGGCAGGCTTCGAAGAAGAGCGAGGGCATCGTGGGTAGGAGGAGGCGACCCCTCCTGGCGTTCGCGGTTGAATGGGTCGTCCATTGGGCTGTCAGTCTGGATAATACCAGGGACCATGTCGCGGCTGAAGATGGCGGGGGGTTCAAGAGATCATGGACGACCTCTGTCGAATCGAGTGAGGGCAGACAGAGTGTCGTCCCAGGTTTTGGTTGAGACGGGGAGGAAAAAATAGCAATGGGCGAGCGGTGGGCGAAGAGCAAAGGAGGAGACGATGCGGGAAGGAGGCTGAGGGAGACTTTTGGGGTGTCGCAGAGCGGGAGGCGATGCCAGTTGTTGAGGTGATTCGCCCGAGATGGTCCGTCCACACGGTCAGCAAGTGCCGTATACCTGTTGATGTCCAAGCTTCTGCGCTGTTGTGGGAAGATCCTCACAAGGATTCGGTCCGGGTCCACGGGTCAAGAGAGACAGAGGAACGGTGAGGCGATGGGAGGACAGAAAAGCGTCCGGTTGACTTTTGGGATAGAGGCGGATAATTAAATTGGATAGGGTCCGTAGATCGGTGATGGGCTACGGATTGGAGATGTGGAGGATGGGGCTGACAATGGCCGCGGGGCAATGGCGACAGCGATTGGATGATTTGTAACTGGTGGACGAGGGACTGGTTACAGATGATGGGCGGACGGGGCGCGCAGGCGCAGAGGATGGGGAACCGCGACAATGGTGGACGACAACAAGGGCGACGGCTACGGTGACGGCGACGACAACGGATGGAGATGAAGACAAGGACGACGGGGACGCTGTCCAGACCGAGGAGGAAAGGAAAGGAAAGGAAAGGAAGAGGAGGGAAAAGAGGAGGGGAGAGCCGGCCTGAAGCTATTCCGATACCAAATAGCAGTTATAGGAAGCGAACGGGCGGGCAGGAACCGGAGGTCGGGGTTAGGGTGGGAAGTAACGACCGGGGGCCGCGAGGGGGCTTTTCGGGGCAGGAGCGTCAGAAAACGTCAGGAAGGTCCAGCCAAGAGCCAAAAGACCAGACAAGGGAAGGGAAGGCGCGACAAGGGCAAGGCGCGACAAGGGCAACAGGGACAGGCCCAGGTCACAGTCGGGTCACGGTCGCCTTCAGAAAAAAAAAATGGCATGACACGATTATCACCAGCAGGCGGAGGCGGGTCGGGGCAGAGCGCCGCAAGACCTGATGAGGAGACAGAAATGGGCTGATTTCGCGGGAGATTTTGCTGGCGCTCTGCCACACGGTCCACTCAGACGACACGCTTGACACGGGTCCCTCTTGGGTCCCCTCGATGGGTCCCTTTTCCCACTTCCCATCCTGGTGCGTCTTTGACCTTTGGGTCCTTCCTTTGGAGGGGTCCACACCCGCCTCTGCATCGCCGGCCCCCGCTCACGCGCCCTAACATATGATTGGCTGACTCTCCGGCGAGTTGTTCCTTGTGGGTTGGATCGACCCTAGAAGCATGGCAGGAGGGAAAAAGAGGCAGATGGAGTCGAAGAGTAAAGAAGGAAAAAAGAGGCGCTTTCTGCAGAAAAGAAAGAAGGAAAAATAATGGGGATTCTCGGGATTATGGTGCCTCCATTATGCAAGAAAGTGCGGAAGCAGAGCCAAGACCTCGTGCTCGCAACATCATTATCAACCAGCCAAGTGACTGAATGCAAGAAGAGAAAGAAGAAGAAGAAGCAACCAACAACACCCATCCCTCATCAAACCGGGATCTTGGACGGCCATTTCAGATTCTCGACAGACGCCCCCCGAGACAAAGACGTTGAACCTGCTCCACGTCCGCGCGCGCGCCGTTTCGAGTAGTCCACACCCACACTAAACTGTCCCCGATGGATACATGTGTGTGCTCGAGGGCGCATCGACCTTGTTTGGGTAAACTGCCTGATTAGTTCCTGCGCATGGAGGAATGGGTATGTATGCAACGGAAAGCAAAATGTCTGATTCTCGGTTCTCGAGACGGGGCTCCGGAGATTCCTCCGCACTAAACCGCTTCCTTATAGCATCTAACCACCTAGGTACGGATACACTGCCTCGACTTGTTCCTTACAAACATAGACTAACTAACATAGATACACCCAAACCAGGACCTGCACGCGAGGGGGACGGGGTTCTTCGTGGTGGTCCCATATTGAGTTCTCCCAATCTGTCCACTGACGCTCTCAGCAATTCGCGGTTACGCACAAGAGGAACTAGTAGCATCAGCTCCCAACGTCCATTGCCAGGTTACAAGACGACTACCTCACTATCCAGGTATGGGGACCCGGAGAGCAAAGTCAACGCAAGGTCGCAACCAGATGCAGTCGGAGCCAACAGCTGGCATGGATGCCACAGATCCAGCCCATCTCGCACCGTTTCCCCGGTCGTTCCCAGGGTTCCGCTCTGACAGATGTGGCCAATATCCGCAGATGGCACGGCACGCAGATGGCCTCGCATGCGTGGGGGACGGACGGGGATTTGTTGGTGCAGAAAAACAGGCTGGGCGAAGAATACCTACCTAGCATACTACCAAGCACTGCAATGTTGGTATGTCTGCCGGCCGGACAGTGTTCTAGAGGCAGAGTACCCTCCTGAAACTGCGTGGAAAGACTGCCAACTCCCCGTACAGCTCCGGCTTCTAGACTCATCGATGGCATTCGTCATCGTGAGCCTGGCTTGGACGAGACCTGGCCCTCCTTGGTACCTAGGTAGGCGTTATCGTCTTATTCCCATACGTTAACCCCGTTCTTGGCCTCGAGATGTGACACCGCCTTAGGATTCTCGCCCGCCTTGCCCGCCTTCCTCTTCCCATCCCCATTCTCAACTCTCCAACCCCAGTCCCAACTCCTCATTAACCAAACTTCCATCCCGTTATGGATGGGTCCCCTACAGGTTACCACGACATACGCAGGGCCAGCGAACGATGATCACCTTATGATGCTCCAGCAGGCTGGATCCCCCCCCTCCCTGGTCCTGCTGCTGTCACTGCCGCCGCCGCCGTTTTTGTGCTTCCGTAACTCCCCAAGCTACTAACGCTGCTGCAGGTGTTCCTTGCTTGGTAAACGCGACTTCCATGTTGCCGCCTTGCCGCCTCGTCTTGCCCTACCTACCTACCTAGGTACCTATCCCTTCTCCTTCGCCTCGTCTACGCTCCTGTCGGTCGATCCAGACGTCCAGTCATGGCAGCTCACGGCCCAACTACTTTCTTTCTGCCTGACCCATTTGCTCAATCCGTACCTCCCACCATGCATAGGTTGCCGGGGGAAGGGCACCCTTCTCGGCCTGGCGGACACAATCCTCGACCGCCATTCACTCGCTCAGACGTTCCATTCTCTGGCCCTGGTGCCAGCCGCAACGCCAACACCGACAATAGTACCAATACCAACGCCCGCTCGTTGCCAGCACCATCCCTCCATCCCTCCATCCCTACACCTCGCCTCCTCCTCGCCTCCCCAAGGAACAGGATCTCTCCCGGAGACTGACGTTGCACTAACGGTTTGTTCCGTAGGCGAGGCACGGGCCTGTGCCTCTTGAACGCCGTTTCAGATTGGAACTCGAAAAGCTTCACCCCGGAGACGGCCAAGCCAAAGCTCTCCGAAAACTCCGTCCAAGCTCCCGCGCACGTACTTGCGCACAGCTCTCATCCTATCCCTCGCTTCCTTTCTTGTTCTCGGGTTTTTTCCCCCCCCTTCTTCTTCTCGCCTGCCAAAAGAATCGTCTTTCACCCAGTTGTCCATGTGCTCACGCCCCTGCGTGCTGGGATAGCCCAGGTCCAGAATCCCATTCACCAATTCCAATTGCCCCATCTGTGTCTGGGTAGGTATCACAGCGACTAATCAACCTGGAAGAACGTAAGTTGCCAAATCTGTGTTGTTCAGGTGGCTCTAGCACCAAGGTGAGGATCGTTCTCTGATTGCTTCAACTGTCGGCGGCTAAGATGGTTTATTTTTATTTATTTTTCCTTTGTTCTGCTTATCCATCGTGTTGATTATAATGGACATCTGGTCCAGGTGTCGTACGGTCTATTGGCTCAGTCACGCAATATCCCATGTTGATCAATCCAATACAATTCCACCATCGCCCTCTCTCTTTGATAACCCGCTTGCGCTTCCCTCGCCTTCTTCTTTTTTGTTTTTTTATCATTGCTTGGCAAATCTGACAAGAACCCTGACGTTGCCTCAGCCTGCTGCATCCAGGCGGCTACCCATTCTGGTACGTACTGGCCACCTCCTCTCTCCATCCTCCCACCACCTCCTCCTCCTCCTTCATCACCGATGACTACCTCGAATGGGACCTCAGACGTCCCATACCAGCACCGTGCTCTCACTCGTATCATTCTGACCCCTCCTACTCCGTAGCGCCACTGTCGTTCTCCTCGTAAGCCGCGTCCACATCGTCAATCACCTGCCGACCCCTGAAGTTTTCCATGTACGACTGCCCCCCGGCTCTCAACGGAATCGCACACCAGTCTGGCAGGTTCCGTAGAGCTGACAGCAGTATTCCACCTCCTTCCGGGATCACAACCCGCCCGCTGCGCCCGGTGAGGACCTGTTTGACCACCGCATCAGCTACCGACTCGGGCTCGAGAGGCGGAAGGAGAAAGTCCATCTTTTGATCATAGCCAGCGAAGAGTGCCGTCTTTGTATAGCCCGGGAACACTGCCACGGTGCGGACCTTTGGTGCATTGTATTTCGTAGTCAGCTCCGCCGCCAGGCCTTCCAAGAGTGCCATTGTGGCTGCTTTGGACGCCCCGTAGTCCACCACGTTTGGCATTGGAACCCAGGCTGTGTACGATGTGACGGCAACAATCATGCCATGGTTATTGGCGACCATGTTGGGAAGAAAGGCCTTGGTCGTCCAGTACGGTGCCATGCAGTTGACGTCGAAGGTGAGCCGGATGTCCCCCGGCTGAGCGTCTAAGACGGTCTTGCCCCGGGCAACACCGGCATTGTTGATAACGACAGTCGGATGTCCGACCTTGGCCCTTACCTTTTCGGCCACTGCTTCCACGTTCTCGGGCGAGCGAATGTCACATTGGAAGTAGTGCACATTGGACGCTATTCACAAGTAAAGTCAGTATTTCTCTGTCGGTTCGGCTAGCACTCCGGAGTCCACTCCGAACCGGGGTGCTCTATGGACACGGAAGAGGGGAGGGGCCCACGGACCGACGGTAAAGGTCATGGGCTGAATGTCGAGCACCACGACCGTCACTCCTCGCTCTTCGAGCAACTTGACCATCCGGCCGCCAATGCCCCCGGCACCACCGGTCACTAACACGATCTCGCGGGAGGTCCACTCGTACACGTCGTGGGTCCAATTGTTTCGGACTTTGTCTGAAAGCCATGAGCTTGCCCACCGGACGACCGTGAGACCGAGGAGCGTCTTGAAGTGCCAGAAAGCGGAAGGGTGGAGAATCGTCAGGTCCTGGCCAGTTTTCGTGAAGCGGGTGAGGAAGAATAGCGAGGCGAGGACAGCTGGGTTAAGGACCGTCTGGTCAACGAGATGGAGGAGGACATCAGCGCAGAAACCCTCCCGAGGGATGATGCCCCGGTGTAATGGCATGATGGGAGACGCGGGAATGTGGTAAGCTGAGGACGGCGGTTATTTGATGGTTTCTAGTTGTTTCTGTTTCTCAATCAGACCCTGAACTTTGACTGACTGCCCGGTTGATGTTGTTCTTTCTCGAACAAGTAGGATGGGTTGGTATCTTACGCAGTTCTTGTGTGAGCGATATAGTTGTCCCAAGCCGAATTTCGAGATAGTGACCCGAAAACTCAGGTGCGACGACCAACCAATTCAAGGAAACTGCAAGAGCAACAAGCATTTATAACCAACTAGCTCAACTGTTTGCTTCACAGTACAACTGTCACTGTAGTACTCTATGAGGAGCCAAACACAACCGAAAGCGTCACTATGACAAGCTATCTAATCCGTAGGGGGGTTTTCAGCTACGATATCTCTTACCAAGATGGGGCGGGGCGGGGAATCTGAGGTAAGACAAATATCTTGCAAACGGGGCCTAATAAACCAACTATATTCGGGAATGATAAATGGTTGCGATGACCCCCACAACCAGGTACATACATGTACCTGGCATTTAAGGTGTTTTGAGAGAAGTCGCGTTCAGTTCATGTTTGAATTTGGGAGGGCGGGATTGAGCCGTGAGAGGCTGGTTAATTCAGCGATGCGACAACTCGCATTGGCTATCGGGACTATATATTTGGTTTCTCCCAACAAGACATAACTTGGTAGACTAGAGATTTGGCAAATTCGGGAAATATACAATTGAACTCAAAAACTACTTACTACACAAGTATTGATTACCAATTGGATGTTGACGGTGATGCAGAAACGGCGAATTTCCGTAGTCCGTAGGCTTTTAAAAAAGCACAACATGGAGAAAGATTCCTAAACCGGCAGCCCAATAATAATAAGCCCTAGGCTTGATAATAGAACCCACACCAGACCCAGCGTCAACCTCCGTCGCATCTCCGGGGGCAAACAACACTCCCACCTCATTAGCTGCCTTGGCATCAATCCCATCATGGGGAAGAAGTTCGTTCGAGAGCTCCTCGCAAGATGGACGGTCGTCGTCTTCTTCAATCGAGTTGGTGACCGAGATGGGCAAGTCAAAGATAGTGTAATAATCCTCCCCGTTCAACCTAAAGTTTTGTCGGATAGAGATCTACAGAGCAAGTAGTTAGACGTCTGATGAATCGCGTCTCCTCAACGAAAAGCCGTCTTACGTTGTATGAGCCCCTGTCGCTGTCGTCGTCGTCTTCAGGTTCCCCGTCGCCAACGAGGCAGTCCGGCCAGACCCAGTTGATATGCTTCACCGAGCTTCCAGGCTCCTGGGTCATGATCTCACCTAAGCTAGCGTTGTTGGCGCTGGCCGTGCCATTCGAGATGGTGAGATTACGGCCGGCGGTGTAGCTGTAGAGGAACATGGTCACGTTGAATATCTGGCTGGTGTCATCGTCCTCGTATGGTGGCAACGGGAGCTTGCCGTTGGCAGTCACATCAACGGCGACGTGTAGCACATCTTGCGGGTTCGAGTGTCAGTCGTGATAGTTTCGAGAGGGGCGCGTGGCCAAACTTACCCCCTCCGAGGGGAGTGCCCGGTTGAGGGGCGTTTACGACGACGAAACCGGGAGTGAAGATTTGTCCGTTGGAGATGGTGAAGTTCTGCGCCAGCCCCTGGCCAGCCAGGAGGAGGAGAAACGCACCCGCAAGCTGTCTTGGGGGCATCATGGTTCAGCGGCGGGAGGATGCATACAACATGCACACCATACGTCTGACCAGTTGAGGCTCATAAAGGGCAGAAACGGTCAATACTTTCGTCATGGTTGGAAAATTAGCTACAACTACTTTTCTTGGTTTAAGGGGAATCACGACTCGGCCGAGTTTCCGCATCAAGGAGCTAAACTTTCAAAATGGCGCCTGATGAGCAGGCATTGCCAAGGGGGTGGACACAACCGAGATGAGACGGATGTTGGGCAGACGCGAGCTAGGTGATGAAAGAGAAGTCATTGCTGTTCAAAGATATATATATATATGTATATACATGATGGTAATTTTATCGACAAAAGAAATCCTCCGAGCTAAAAAGTCAGAGCACTTCGTTGCAGAGTCATGAGTATAAGGTGATCAGTGGGGAGTAGTGAGTTGTGCTTATTGACAACTCAAGATCGATCCAGTACGAAGAAGCAAGGGT
Organism: Fusarium robinianum; assembly: GCA_013623725.1. NCBI lineage: Eukaryota > Fungi > Ascomycota > Sordariomycetes > Hypocreales > Nectriaceae > Fusarium > Fusarium robinianum. Next base: position 11,355 of record JABFFI010000823.1, on the reverse strand, counting down.
TGGTCGAAGAATGAACCTTGGGGGAAAGCCGACGACCAAATCCATGCAAGGACCCGAATATCCGCATTCGTCCAATAACGAGATCAACTCCGTCTGCGTGACGGATTCACGGTGCAGCACTTTGTCGTAACATCTGTAGGCAATCTGTAGGCACAAGACCGGAACTGTTTGACGGCAGATTGCTGCAGCCACAGACGCCGAGACCACGTTCTCGTCCATGTCGACCACGTGAGGAGAGCATGGCAGTAGTGGTAGTAGCAAAATTAAAAAAGGAGCGAGAAGAAAAACAAAGGAAAGCTGCATGCGTAGTGCTTGGTAGTCGGTATGTAGGTATGTTTGTTGTATGCTGGATACCTGTCTAGAGGCCCGCGGCGCCGACATGACTGGGTAGGTGCATGTTGAGTACCACTAATGTACGGAGTAGGTACCCGTCTAGGTACCTACCTAGGTACTTCACACCCGAGGTACATGCCATCTCTTTTTTGTGGGCGGCGTTGGAGGGCGTCGGAGGCTGGCACAAAAGCCGTTTATTTCAGATCCGAATTTCCCATCGATCGGTTGTGGCGGGAAAAGAAGACTCCACAAGCAAATGCCAGAAGTCGGTGGCGCTCCTGTCAATTGAAGAACGTTGGAATCAGTACCCGGCGGCGCCCTCCGACAGCCAAGAAACCCAAGAGCTGCTCTTGGAGTTCTAGCCCCAAAGGTGGCGTTTTCTCCTCCCCCTGTCAGAAGGATTCTGGGTTGGAGCCATCAGGCTGACAGGTTATTTGTGGGTCAATTGATAGCAGTAGGTAAGGATAGGTATCACAACATTTCAGTCGACGACGAAACAAACATCGCCGTTAGAGTTGTGGTTGTGGTTATTCTCGGCATTCGGTGAAACCACGGTACTCACCCATTAAGATTTCGAGACGCATTCACGGCCAGGGTTACGCCGATTCTCCGACCTCGACTAGACCAATCAATTGCCCTAGAGCAAGCAACCTTGAACCTCACTGACTTCAGCTCACCACGCCCGCTCAATCCCAGCCAGAGGAACCCTCCCCCCTACCGTCCTGGGGTCGAGCCAATTCCACTCCCTCCTCCTCCTCCTCCTCCTACGATGCCGTCACCGCGGCTATCAAGCTTGATCCGGCGCCATGGCTCTGTCTTGTGGCGTTGCTCCGGCGCCGTGGCGAGACCGGTCTATCCCCAACGCCGCCTCATGAGTGCAGGCGCAGCTTCATCACTAGCCGGTGTACGGGAACTACTCAGGGTATCGGATGAAGTCGCCGACGCCGTCGCTAACAACAAACCCGTTGTAGCGCTAGAATCTACCATCTACACCCATGGAGCTTTGGGCAACGATCTAGCCCGGGAACACGCAGACCTAGTCCGCAGCCATGGAGGTATCCCCGCCATCATTGCCATCGTGGATGGTGTACCCAAGGTTGGCGTGTCGGCAGAGGATATCGTCCGCATGATTGAGAGCGGCAGTGCTGTCAAGGCTTCCAGAAGAGACATTGCCTATCTCGTGGGGATGGTGAGTTAACAGCTTTGATTCGATACTCATCTCATCAGCTGGTGTCATACCGCAGCTTCGACAACCTATCATGCCTCGAAGCTCGCTACCCTCATGGTTTAGACCAATTGGACAGCCATTGGCACAGGGTGCTGACATATCATCGTCTTCAGGGCTTGGCGGGTCGTAGGATCCATGGTGGAACTACCATTTCGGGAACTATGCTGCTTGCGAGGCTGGCTGGCATCCGGGTCTTCGGCACTGGCGGGCTTGGAGGCGTCCATCGCGGGGGAGAAGACTCCATGGACGTCTCCGCCGATCTGACTGAGCTGGGCCGGACCCGGGTTGCCGTCATCAGCAGCGGCTGCAAGGGGTTCCTCGATATTCCACGGACACTCGAGTTTCTCGAGACCCAAGGTTGTCACGTTTCGACCTTTGCGGATGGTAGGTCTGGCAACATTGATTTCCCGGCTTTCTGGGCCCGTGATAGCGGCGTCAAGAGTCCTTCGGTCGTGTACAACGAGAAGGAGGCAGCTGCTATCATCTTGGCGCAGGAGAGGCTCGGGATCGAGTCTGGCCTACTCTTTGCAAACCCTATCCCGGAAGAACATGGCATCCCTGCAAAAGAGATGCAGACCACTATCGAGTTGGTCGTCAAGGAAGCTAACGACAAGGGCTACACTGGAAATGCCAACACCCCATACATCTTGAGCAGGATAAAGCAGCTCACCGGGGACAAGGCCGTTGTTGCCAATAAAGCCCTAGTGAAATCCAACATTACCCGAGCCACCAACATCGCTGTCGAATTGTCGCGCTTATTGTCAGCAAACTCGGAGCCGGTGACGACTTCGTAAGTGCAGTGACAATCGGTCATGGAGGGAAATCTAATCGTAGCTCTAGCAATACATTCCCCGTTGCGCCCGTCAGACAAGGGATTGAGCGACCTAGTCAACCCAAGCCTGAAGTTGCCGATGGCAGCAAAGCTGACATCTTGGTTGCCGGGTCCGTAGCAATTGACCTGAGTTGTGATTATTCCACCCCCAAGTCGGGCGATGCCTCGCCAGTACTCCATACCTCAAACCCAGCCTACATCAGTCAGTCCATCGGTGGAGTCGGCCACAACGTTGCACTCGCTGCCCACTCCGTCAGCAAGCAGGCCCGCGTTCGCCTGTGTAGTATGGTTGGTGACGATGTGTAAGTGTCCTTGAACAGGCAAAGAAAAGCCCATTCCAACTGAACAATCCAGTGCTGGTAGAACCGTTCTCAGCGCCTTGAGGGCGTCAGGCCTGGACACGGCCTACATCCGACAACTAGGTCAAGAATATCACAACGCGAACCGGACGGCGCAGTATGTTGCTGTAAATGACGCCAACAAAAACCTCGTCATGGCCATGGCCGATATGGGCATCTTCTCCAATCATTCGTTTCCAGACTTCTGGAAGTCCGCTGTCAGGGGAACCAAGCCCAAGTGGCTCGTCGTCGACGGTAACTGGAGTGAGAAGGACATCCGAGCTTGGTTGAAAGCAGGTCAAGACCACAATTGCAAGGTCGCCTTTGAGCCAGTGTCGACGGTTAAATCGACGAACCTCTTCTGCCCCCAGAAGGGCCATCCGAAACTTCGAGTCTTCCCGAAGCCTACTGTCGATATCGCGTCGCCGAATAGCTACGAGCTGGCGGCCATGCATGCCGCTGCTAGAGATAATGGGTACTTCGAATCGCCGCAGTGGTTTGATATCATTGACGCCTTTGGAATGAGAGGTGCCAGGGACCGGTTTGTCAGTATTACCTCTGCAGAACTGACAGACATCGGTGTACCCGTGCAGTCTGTCCAACTCCTGCCATACATCCCGACAATCGTGACAAAGCTCGGCCCCAAGGGTGTTCTATTGACAACCATCCTCGGCCGCGACGACCCTCGACTCAAGGATCCTGACTCGGAAGAGTACATCCTTACCCGGGCCCTGAACGACCACCCGACTGTCGGTGGAGTCTACATGCGACTCTTCTCAGCAGCTGAGAAGGTTAAGAAGATAGTGTCCGTCAATGGGGTTGGGGACACTTTCTTTGGTGTACTGATCTCAGGCTTGGCGCAGGGTGGAAAGGTTGAGAACTTGATCGATGTGGCCCAGATGGGTTCAGTACTCACTTTGAAGTCTCACGAGTCAGTGAGCCCCGATCTTCACAGACTCGAAGGGGTCTTGGCCGATGCGGCTGCACAATGAAGAGCGCATATTGAAGTAAATACCCACGGTTAATGGATACTCTTTCTTGATGTTGGTTGGATATATAGGTAGTATAGCATATATATGTATATCAATGTATTTCCAGGGTTAGGGTTGTACAGCCTTGTGCACGAATAATACGTGATTGGCCCATGCCCCATCGCCCCCACTCTGACCAACAGCCTATTGCGACCGGTCACTACTGCAAGGCTGAAGGGACCCTCCAAAAAAATTCCCTGGCAATGTAAATTCCACCCAAATTTTTGTCATCCCCAATACCGAAACTCCAGCGCGACACGACAAACAGCAATGGCGCCGCCGCACGACGAAGACATGCTGGACCCCTCGTCCTCCGAGAGCGAACTCGGGTTCGAATCGGAAGAGGAAGTCCCAAAGAACAAGCCCACCGTTGCGCTGTACGACAAGGACTCCGACGAAGAGGAGCTCGAGCGGCTAGTCCTAGGAAACAAGGCGAGCTTCCGGGCGCAATTATTCAAGGATGATGGACTCTTCGGCACGGGCCGGGAAGCAGAGGGGAAAGAGCTTCAGCTGGCTGAGCCAGACACCGCTGGGCTAGAGGATATCGACGATGCGGAGCTCTTCATGTTCGACACAGCCGCTGCACCTGCCGGCGCGATTGCAGAAGGTGGGAAGCCGGCAAAGGCCACGGGCGGCGAGGCCCCGGTCTGGGAGGACAGCGATGATGATAGACTCGCCATCTCACTCACCAGCGCCACCCGGCTGCGGAAACTACGGATATCGGAGGCGGAGGACGTTGTCAGCGGCGCCGAGTACAGCAGGAGACTGCGACAGCAGTACCTTCGACTAAATCCCCTGCCGGCGTGGGCGCGAGAGTCGGAGGGACGCCCGAGCAAGAGACGAAGGCGGTCGTCTGCGGCCAGCGACGCTTCGGACTCTGACAGCGACGATGATTCGGAGATTTCGGCGCAGCCGCTGGAGGAGTTCCTGCGTGATGTCAATCGCCTTGCTGGCGTCGGGTCGACCAAGAAGCGACGTCTACGGCCCGAGGTCATTGATATCCAGAGGACAAGAGAGATACCGGATAAGCACAAGGCGCCAGTCGGTTACCTGTCCTTCCACCCTGAATACCCCGTCCTACTATCCTCGAGCACGGCTTCGATACTGTATCTTCACCACATCGCCCCCGCGGCGCACCCCACGCCGAATCCGCAACTCACATCGGTCCAAGTCAAGCAGGTTGATGTTCGGAGGGCCGAGTTCATGTATCCCAAGGGCGACAAGGTGTTCTTCGCGGGACGACGGAAATACTTCCACCAGTGGGATCTTCAGTCAGGTGTGGTGCAGAAGACGACGCAGATCCTGGGCCACCGCCTCGAGCACAAGTCTATGGAGCGGTTCAAGTTGAGCCCGTGCGGTAGATACATGGGCATCGTGGCTTCGACGAAGAAGGGCGGCGGTATCATCAACGTGCTGAGTACCACCTCCATGCAGTGGATCGCGGCCGCGAGACTGTCGAGCAGGCACGGAATCACCGACTTTGCCTGGTGGAGCACTGGAGACGGAATGACCATCCTCGGAAAGGACGGTCAGGTCGGCGAGTACAGCATGGAGACTCGCTCGTTCCTGGGCATCTGGAACGACGAAGGCTGCATCGGTGGCATCGTCATCGCCCTCGGCGGCCACCAAGGCCCCTCCCCCCTGGGCTCCGACCGCTGGGTCGCCGTCGGCTCCACGAGCGGCATCACCAACATCTACGACCGCAACGAGCTCCTCGTGCCCGACGCGCCGGAACCCACCATCAAGGAGCGCCCGACGCCGACACGCGTTCTAGAGCAGCTCGTCACGCCCATCACGCAGATCACCTTCTCGCCGGACGGACAGCTCATGACGTTTGCGAGCCAGCACAAGAAGGACGCCCTGCGGCTGGTGCACCTGCCGAGCTGCACCGTGTACAGGAACTGGCCGACGGAGCAGACGCCGCTGGGGAGGATCACGGCGGTCGCGTTTGGGAGGGGGAGTGACTTGCTCGCCGTCGGGAATGATACGGGCAAGATTCGGATGTGGGAGATTAGGAGTTAAGTGTATTAATGAACATGAGAACCCGGCGTACGGACACTATTTTTTGCATTGCCCTTGTTCCTCCTCGAGTTTTCCTCCTCTGCCTTGACGTGTTTCGTGTATCCCTTGGCCCACGTTCACTCCATGGACAACTCATCTCTCTCTCGCTCTCACGTCCCAGCTAGTAATCGATTTCCCTCAACAACGACCGCAGCAAACATCCCTTAGGCAAGATACCCCGAGGGAAAGAGGAACCGGAGTTTATGGTATAGTTGGCCAGGGTCCCCCGGCTTCGGAAGAAGATAACGTCCTGGGGTCTGTCCCTACAGGTGAGGAACTGGCGTATGTTGACGTTCACAGTCCGGATAGCCTATATCCGCAGCCTTGAGTGTTAGATACGCCTCATCGTTTCCTAGACAATGGATGAATGAGTTACGGACCTTGATACACTGCGTCTTGCTCGGGAGGTCATCCTCTAGGTTCAGTTCGGCGCAGAGGAGTTGGTAATCTTGCAAGTTGCCCTTTCGGAAGTAATGAGCCAGGGACGGGTCCCGAGGGAATTGGTTGGCGGCCTTCATCCTTATATCTCGGCCGACTAGGGTCGCTTAGTCTCTGATTCAAACAGGGAAACGGTGTTGTGCTGGAGAATGATGATGACTCAGTGTTCGGACGTGACTGGGTGTGTTGTTGTGTTTGTTCATCTGACTGGTGATTGGCATGGCATGAGAAGTCGAGGTTTTCTTTTTTGTCCTTGGAAAACAAGAGTTTCTTAGACGGCGGGGGAACTTCTCAGATAACATGACAGTGAATCATTCCCGGTCTATCGATAGCTTCAGTCCGCGCAACTTCCCGTAGAGGCGGATAGATATAGCTGTGAGTATTCTGTCCACTTCCTGTCGCACAACTCACCAGGTGCCACTTCATAGTCAGGAACCTTGAATTTTTCGGAGGGGGGCTTTGGTTGCGTAACACGGTGCTTATTTAAATGTCCTTATGTGTTTTGATACTCTCGTTTCGTGGTGTGTGTGCGTGCTCCTATGTCAACTTTTTGAGTCGGGAGGAGTTCGTTGACAGTTGACCCGCGATGGAAACCATTAGTTACGGGGCATTATTCCGTATATAGCCAACTCATGGGATAATCAAGATAATAAGCCGAACACATCATCTAGTTTGGGCGAAAACAGACATACGTCCTTTGGATCTGGGTTGAGGCGCTGCGAGAAGCCGAGGGGTGATACTTTCAACTTGAATCACGATGTCTCTCACTAGCCACAATTCATGATGCAGTTCTTGGTGAGATTGAGCTGCTTAGTTTCTCGTTGGAAACATTACTATTGGTCCCAGTCACATATGCTTCGGCCCGCGAACATTTTGTCACCAGTTGCACTGTTACATACCAAGCAGCCAGTCCTTTAGCGATTTTATAGTCGCATTTTCCAACCATGCCATTACTATGGTCTATTGGACGCCATAATTTTCTCCCTGGGCTATTGCCGCGTGTCGCGCGTTTACTGCCTTCTGAACTTGTTGCCTCGGCTTTCAACTATTTGGCGCTGGTTGGCCTCAATCTGTGAATCTCAGAATTACCAACGACTAAAGATACTCCTCTCTGAGGCACTACTCTGCATACTTCACATGGGGTCACGGGAAGCTGCACTGCCCTGTTATGGCTCCTGTTCTCTCGGAAACTCGCTGGCCTCATATACGACGCCGAAATATGTTTGGGCGATATAAATCCCGACATGAATCCGATCAGCGTCGTGGTTGGCTCGTTGGTCACAACGTGGCACCAAGCGGCCAGGAGGCCAGGCGGCTGAGATGCCCCCCCGGGTGCCTGACCTCCCGTTGCAGAACATCCCTGTTCCCTTCCGCTGCTGTCTTGGCTGTCGTTGGAAAGTCTCCCATGCCACGTTGATAGCCCCAGAGGCTGCCAGCTCAAAGATCCCCAGCAGGGCGCGTGTGGGGTGTGGCTTCTGGTGGTTGACAGCAGGACTCTGAACTCCTGCCGCCTTGTCATGGGATCATGGGAACACTTCAATCGCAGGCAGGTTGCCTGGTGAGGCGTCCTGGTTTGCCGCGATTACAGTACCTATTCCCGTCGTTGCCATTTGAACTCGGAACGTGCAGGGTAGTCCTATTCGCTATATGTTGGCATGCAGAATCTCTGCGTGTGAGCGGGTGAGACAGACAGCATAAAGTTGCATAATTGGATTGATGGCTCAGAAATTCGGGCCCATCTCTGGAACATACAGAGCGCCATGCAAGGGCTGATAGGTACTAGGACGGCAATCACTTAGTTGATTTGGTGTCGCGGATGTGCAAGACATAGCCGGGCCGGGTGCGGGATCGTTAACCGGAGGGGGGGAGTCTAAGGTGGTGGGTCCCGAGATAGACCAGGCCGAGGATCATGGTCGCCGTTAGTAGCGCGGCGGGGGGGGCCGGAGGGTGAAAGAAAGATGAAGTGGATGAGTAGGGAAGGATGGGGGGTCACCGGTACCGGTTGATCGGAGAGAGAGATACCTAGATGTGTGTGCGATACACGTGCACGGCTTTCATGTATGGAGATATGTATGTACGTATGGACCATGTATGCGGTGTAGTAGTGGTGAGGTGATCATGATCAAGAGGGTCACAAGCGGTCGGAAGGAAAAGAAAGGAAAAGAGAGGTGAAGAAGGCATCCACATGGCATGTACGAAGTAGTTGCTCCGTAGTTACCGAGTGGACATGGGGATGACCGGTCGTCGGGAACATGAGATGCGTGATGAGATCGGTGAGATAAGAGAGCCTATGAATGAGGCCCCTCGGAACAGCAGCCATCGTGAGGTGTGGTGGAAATCAGGTGAAATGCTCCAGGGTAAGCAGATGGAGAAAACGATGGTTTTCGGTATGGCTTGCCGGGGAGAATCGGGTAGATGGAGAGACATGGATATGGATGGGTAGAGATGGCATTGACCTCGGAACCCAGGGCCTTCCTCAGGGATTCGAGGGATTCCAGCGGTGGCGTGAAAAGCGACCCTGACCGCGATTGTCGAGAAAGGCACGGGAGTTGAAAGGTCGGGTTAAAAGAGCAGGGAGGAGCTTTTTGAGGGGGAAGAGATGGGGGGGGAACAATAATAGCCAGGGGTCTGGATAGCTTCGATTGGGTAGATGCAAGTCATCAAGAGGCACAGGGCGACAGGGCTAGGAGACGAGTACGAATAGGAACGGGCTTGGCTCTGTACGAAGTAGACACAAAGAGAGAGAGAGACAGATTGAAAACTCACAAGTTATAGAGGTAGGTCCAAGAAGAGGTCACCCAAGAACGAACCAGTCTCAGCCCTGCAAAGATTGCAACGTTGTGCAACTCACCGTCTCCCCGGTGAAGGGAAGGGGAACGGAGAATTCTGGGAGGCGCATGTACAAGAATGATTCGACTTTTTTTTTTTTTTTTT
>JABFFI010000821.1:1174-21414 GCA_013623725.1 Fusarium robinianum | reverse complement strand
CCCTCCCCCCCCCTTTCGTCCCATCTGGCAGTCGTCTCCTCGTAGACTTCATCAAAGCGTTCGGCATCTCTCATTCCGTCTGGTCGTTTCGCTTCCCCCCCCCCCCCTTGGCCGGGGGGACTCGCCCATGCAACCTGGCTCATGTCGTTCGAAAAGCCCACCAAAGATCTCCTGTCCCATGCTACCTAAGTGTGATATAAATGAAAATCAGTGCTATCTATGACTATGGAATTATTTGGTCCCCTCATTGCCTGCACCTTTACCGGGTGCCCCTACTTGGTGGCCACCCAGCCCTTGCCAGCCGCGAAAGATCAAACCTGGGTTAGTCAACATATCTAGACTAAAGAGTGTAATGCGTCTCCAAGGCCTGTCGATCTCGCGGCTCCATCTGACCGAGGAACTCGGCGAACTGCGGGATCAATTGTTTGTAGACGTTGATGATCTATGAGGGATACCAATGTTAGTCGTTCGGACTTTTGAAATGGGGATGGATGGACAGGGGTGTTGACATACGTTTTGGAAGACTTCGTGCAACTCTTGCCTGATGGGGCTCTTCAGGTTCATGTCACGATACCGGGAGATGGCGATGAAGTAGTTGAGTAGAACCTTCTCCATAGCCTCGGGATTTCGTCCCACAACCATCGAGAACCCCTTAAAGGCAGTTGCCTTCTCCTCGGTCGCATCCACCTCCTCAATGGTGCTCAGCCAATCCTCGGCGAATGTTCCCAGGTCTGGTGCCAGCTGCTCCGAGTTGTCGAGGCCCAGTCGTCCCAGGGCCAACGCCGCGTTTTCGCTGAGCGACTTGGGGATACGGGGGTTGGTGATAATCTCGACGAACCTCTGGAGGAGCTCGGGAACCCATGGGGCCATGCCCCCCTTGTGCGATATGGAAATCTCACCAGCGGACCAACAGGCATTGTTAACGACCCCGAAGCCCTTTTCGATTTCCTCGTCCAGAACGCTATCCATGTCGAGCTGCTTAAGCAAGATAGGGATGACGGTCGGGAGATACGGTTGCAATAGGGGGTAGACATATCGAGCGCAGTCGCCAAGCAGGGCATAGGCCGACTGGCGGACCTCGTCGGTAGGGTCCTCCATGCAGAAGCTGAGGAGCTCGAAGAATGATTGTTGCGAGTTCTTGACCAGAGCGGCGGCCTTGTCGTCGTCGAGGGCCTGGACAACAGCGCTGAGTAGGTCGAGGCTCGTCACCAAAAAGTCCTTGTCGGGCTGCTCGATTGCAGGGTTGCCGGCAGCCGCCAGGCTCTGCTCTAGGTTCACGTGGATGATGTTGACGCATCGTAGGAAGATGGGTTCAGCGTAGGGGGCGAACGCGTCGTGGAGGGCCATGGCCACATAAGATAGACACTCCAACATCGGGAAGAGCTCCCGCGACTGGTCCGAAACGCGGTTATATCGGTCGATCAGGGCCGGCATCAACTGGCCGCACAGCTCGGGAGTGGCCAAGACGGGCCCGATTTGCTCTGCCAAGGTCTGAATGCAGTCGTACAGGATGTACATGTTGCGATCTTTGTACTTGGCGAAGCATCGAACGAATTGCTGAATAATGGGGCCGCAGTAAGGCTCGAGGATTTTACCCGCCTTGTCTTCTAGGTTAGCAAAGGCAGAAGCAGATGCCTCTTGGACCTTCTTGTTCTTGTCCAGCATCTTGCGTAGGATGCCATCCATCAAGGGGACGAAGAATTGCTCCCTCTGCTCATCCTCTAAGTTTGCGGCCCAGGAGGAGTAACGGCCAAGGGTCCAGCAGGTAATCTGTCGGATGACTGGCTCTTGGTCCTCGAGAAGAGAGAGAAGATAGGGGATCAGTTGGGGCAGATGGGGCTTGACGACGTCCAAGCATCCTTCTGCAACGGCACCGAGGGCCAGGACTGCCGCCTCTCGATACGGCCACTCCTCGTGCCTGAGGTTCTGGGACAGGTAGGGGAAGATGGCCTCGAATACAGGGGTTCGGAAGTCGCGGGCGAAGACATCGAGAGCGGCCGCAGAACACTTGCGAATGGTCCACTTCTCGGGATTGTCGTCTCCGTCATCATAATCGTCGTCGACCTCACCCTCCTCAAGGTCCTCATCCATCTCGGCTAGCTTTTCGTATGCGTTGCCATTCTGGGCCTGGTCGGCAGATGCCGAATCGCCGCCGTTGACGGTTCGTGCCTGAGACTTTCTAGCAAACGCGGGCCGAATGTCCTCCAGGCGATCCTCTTCCTCCTCATCATCGGACTGACCCCCTAGGAGGGCGATATCCTCTCCGCTGTAGACCATGCACTCGAGCAGGACGGGGACGATCTTGCTGATATACGGCTCGAGGGCTCTCCACAGATTGTCGTGTTCGCCAACAGCCAGCCAGAACTCGGCAGCCTCGCAGGCTAGGTCCTCGTCGTCGCCCTTTTGCTGGGAGCTGATGTAGTCAACCAGACCGCTGATGTGTGGCTGGAGTTTGTCCGGTCGGGCTTCGACGAGGAGGACGAAAGCACGGCAGACTTGTCGTCGAACATCGGTGTTCTCGTCGCTGGCCAATACGAACAGGTGCTGGAGGAGGTCGTCGATAGAGTTGAGCATGGCCTGTGATTCGTGGGGCGCAAAGACGTTGATGGCTGTCAGGGCACCAGCTCGGACCTTGGGCAAGGGGCTCTTCGTGGCGGCGATGAACTGGGGAAGAACGTAGTTGAGAGGTCGCTGGCCATTGACCTCCTTGGTCAACATGCGGTAGTTGTCTTCGCAAATCTTGGCCAATGCGGACATGGCACCCTCCTGAGCCTGGTTGGAGGTTTGTCCGGAAGTGTTGGCGACCAAGTCGAGGAGATCAGGGAGTAGTCTCGGCCAGCCCAGCAGGCCACCGCGGCGGATGACTTCTGTCGCGATATTTCCAGCGAAGTTGCGGATCTGCGAGTTCTTGTCCTGGAGACACATGGGAACGGCAAGCTTGACGAGCTCCAAGCTGCTCTCGGGGATAGATTTCCATTCAGAGCGAACATTGTTCTTGAGCATAATACCAGCAGCGGATCGCACGAGATGGAAGTCTTGCTCGGTGAATTGAAGTCCCTCGGGGGGTTGGGAGCTCGAGAAGAGGTAGGCGAGGTAGTTGTTGATGTCAGGAGAGTTCTTGGCCTGTTGCAGCATCTAGAGGGGGGCAAGATGGTTAGCAACAGCCCGGCGCAACACTCGCGACAGCGGGGAGAGGCAAACTTACAAGATCAGCCTGCTTCTGGGCAGACTTGTCAAAGCCACTGAGAGAGTCTTTGAGGCAAGCAGCGAGCTGCTGCAGCGACTCGGGGGCGGGTTGCCACGACATGGCGACGGCGGCAACGGAAGCGGCAGCCGAAGCGGGAGCGATGGTGGTTTCGGAATCGGGTTCAGGGTGTGTGAGCGACGCAGAGGCGGGTATAGCTGGATGCGCGCAGAATGCGGGAAGGGGAGGATGGCGATTCCGAGACGCCTTTTCACATCGGCGAAGCTCGGTAGCTTCTAACGTCGAGGACCGGTCAGCAGGATGCGAAGCTGAAGAAGTAGTCGAGGGTTGAGGAGGAGGATGATAGAGAGGAAGAGGAAGAGAGATCGAAGACTTCTCTTCCGCGGGGGGGGAGGGAGAGAAGAAAGTACACCAAGCGGTGGGATATGGGTAACGGGATAGTTCGAGTAAGGGTAGTGGGCGAGAAGCGAAAGGTGCCCCTCAGAAGCAGGGATGTGTGAGGATGGGTGAAGTCCGTGGGGCCACACTTTGAAGGAAGAAGGAGGAAGGGGGAGAAGAGACTAAACGCACCCGGGTCTTTCCAGCTTTTCTTTTATGTTGATCCTCTTTTTTTTTTGTTCCCCCTCTTCAATCAATCAATCCCTTGTTTCTCTGGCACTTTGTCAGGAATAGGAGGTCACAGTGTAAGCGTTTTCTTTTCCCTTTCTGGGGACTTGGTGGCGGGGAAGGTGGGAGGGAGGGGGGCGTCGCCAGCAAACGGATGGGCAATATGCTGGTGCTGTCGAAAGCCTCGATCAAATGAGAGCGAGGACGCGGGCGCCGGCTGCAAACAAAAAAACGAGGATGGGATGGGATGGGATGGGGAGATGAAAAAAAGAGCAGCTGCCCGCCAACAGAAACTTTGGGTGGACCTTGAGAGAGAGAGAAGAGAGTGAGAAAGACGCACGTTCTCCCCCTCTCTTACTGCGTACCTGTAGGTACCTTACCCAGGTAACTAACTTCCTAGGGAGGTACTCCATACAGTCTGTGAGGGAAGAATGGACGGGAAGCGCCCTGAAGAGCAAAAGGCGACACACTGGTCTTCCGATTTGGGTTAACCCACGGCGAGATTGGGGAGGGGGGGAAAGACCTGGTCATGCAGGGCTTCTTTGCCAGCCCTCCCCTCCAGTACTTATTCGTATATTCGTAAGTGCCTGATCATCCATCTTGTTCCCCCCCTCCCTGCCTAGTAGGTAGGTAGGTAGTTAGCACCGGGCAGCTGCCGGGAAAAGTCCGTATGAAACGACACTTCCGAGGGAACGGAAAACTGATTGAGCTGGGTGGTAAAATACTACTAGGTAATTACTACCTAGGTACCTAGTATCCTCCTGGGTCTTTGTACGGAGTATGTATGTTGACCAGTATGGCCTAGGTAGGTACATATGGAGAAGGAAAAAAAAAAAGGTGGCGGCAGCGGGGTTGCGATAACGATAACCCGCGTGAAAATAGCGTCGATGGGGGGAGGATACTGAGGTAGGTACTTCCCAGCCTTACCACACAGAAAGTCACGAGCACGAAATCAGCAGGCGTAATGAAAAAAAAAAAGTCAAGCCCAAGCAAGTAGGTACTCCGTACTCCGTATCCGTACCTTAGATAGGCTATCATTCTACCGGCTCTCATCCAGGCTGTGCACATAGTTGCCTACATCCTACACACACAAACACACACACACGCACACACACACACACATCTATCGTTGGAGGAGCTGCGCACTGAGACAAACAAGTTCTACCATGTAGACAGTCAAGTCAGATCACGCACTGTGACACTTCAACTTCTCTCACCAATACCTGCAGCGTCCCGTCACCCCCAACGGCGTGATGACCCTCCCCCCCTCTTCCACAATATCCCACGGAAACCGGCATTGCCTACATCTGGGGCCGCTCCGTTTGATAGGCTATTATAAACAGCGGAGTTGTTGATGACTACCGATGTGATACAGGGCTCTGGAACAATGGGAACTCATTTTCTTCTTCTCCCCTTGATGCGTTTGTGTCGACAGGACAAAGTCTCGAATCTTCTCGGCACGTCTATGGCTTCTTCTTACATTCTAGTATCGGAGATCGCCTTCTTTACATCAGACTACTTGCCATGGTAGCAAATGCCGCTGTCGTCGCTCACTTCACTGTCTCACCTGGGCTCTGCCTCGCGTCGCACAAACGTAGCACAGGGTATCAGCCAGTCTCCGTCATTAAAAAGAGGAAATCATGGGATAGGGAGGTGGCCCCACGCAGGAATGCATCCTACACTGCCTATCTCGATCCCAAGAGCTCGCTTCAATATGCCCGAGTCGGAAGCTCCCCCTCCCCCCACACAGATCGATAGAAGTTATCTCCGAAACATGGCCAACTGGCGTCGGAAAGCCTACATAGATCGTATCGTCTAGCGGCTAGAAGACTACTGGTCCTGTCTTGTGCCACACGCAAGCTCCCGGGGAATGACAAACATTTTGTCTCAAGCCACCCGTCTACCTGTATCACGGCGGGATCGAGCGGAGCCAATGCGCTTTTCTCTCGCCATAGGTAGTCATGTCGATACTGCGTGGGTAGCTTTGCTGGTCGAGTTGGTCAATAGCCTTCCTCGCGGCGGGCTAGATATATGCGAGTTGTTGGGTGGCTCGTTGCGTGAACGAGTTTCCGACTTTTCAAAACTCTGTGAAAAGAAGTGACAAGCACGAGGACCTCCCAGCCTGATTATTTCGAAGCAGAGAGCCGGGTAAGTAAGCTGATGTCCTCGTCCCGGTGACCAGCGAGGCATAGCGTCCGCCGCATCCCGTCGTATTCAAGAGGGGCTGATTAGGCGGTGGTGACTTCTCCTTTCGCATCAACAGTGCGAGCATCAGGACTTTGAAGCTTGCCCAAAACGACTTGGACGATTGTCTTGAAAGCCTCCATCTCCTCCTCGACTGTACCACCCATGCCCGCATTCGCCAGACTTATCGAGTTGGTCACATAGACCGGCAACTGCGTCCTCCGCGCAAGAAGCTTAGCCAGACGTGTCGTGAACTCGAGTGAAGCCTCAGACGAGAAGAGCGTGGTAGAAAGCGGCTGGCTAGGGTTGAGCCTCTGAGAGGGGGGGGAGGCCGGTCAGCTCTGCAAGTGTCACCTGGTCAGATCGGGTAGTACCTACGTTAGGCAAGGCATAGACGAATGACCCCATGGATGTGGGGGCGGCGAGGTCGTCTTGTGATGCTGTCGTCAGGAACAGGACGATTGCCTTGGCTTTGGTCGACAAACGGAGATGGACGCGTGTGTCGATAGAGCGGGGGAGGGGGATGGAGAGTTCAATAGTTTCAGTAGCCATGGCGATGGTAGACGAGTAGGGGTCTAGTGTTTAATTGCAGGTGTTTGCTGAGATTTGTTGTAGCTGTAGTTGTAGCTGTAGTTGTTGCTGTTGTTGTTCAAGAGGACTTGACAAATGTGGCAGGATGAGGCTCGAGGTGGAAGAAGACGTAAGTGGATCGATCAGTGAAATCAACCCAGAGAGCAAAATGCGTTGATCAAAACAACATAAAGAGACGAAACCCCCATGCAACTAGTTCATAAAGTGATTAAACCTCAAGATAAAAAAAACAAATCCAGAGAAAAAAAAGAGGTTCAATTCATCACTCACCCTTATGATTTTATCGAGTTGTCGCTTGCCTCCCAAGTTCAGCTCAAGAACGAAAACTCTCAAGCGTCAAAAAGTCACATGACCTATTGTTCCTCACCAATCATTATTGGCTAGCTCAAATCCGTAGATCGCCTCCGCAAACCGGCCGATGCGATCGAGTTATCAAGCACATCCTTTCAAACGCCTTATATAATTTACCCACTTCCCCCATGTGAAGTGAGCTCACTTTGACTCTCTCCCATAGTTGCCTCAACCACGGCGGAGACGGAAGAGTGCAAGGGAAATTTCTTCTTCTCTTTATTCTCACGTGGTCTCGCCACTTGGTCTTGACCTCTTCTTTCTTTTACTTCATCCGTTTTATCAACTAGTCCCGTTTCATCTGCTCGTCATTATCTCTTCTTCTCCCAATCTCACACATTTCCCTCTTCTCACACATTTCTTTTTTTTCTTTCACTCCTCTCTGAGTCATGACGCTGGTTTGAATAAGACGTATCTATTATAAATACATCTCTACTTCAAACTTTACCATGGATCGCTCCGACGATGGCCATTCGATTGAGATAGTCCCGGATGACAGCACCTGGGGCGGTGTAGAGGAAAACATCGAGGATCCGGAGGAGATCCGCGTCATCTTTTCGGCCTTGGATTCATTCTTGTGAGTGCAAGATGAGGAGTGAGATGTGTGTGTTTGTTGCGGGCTATGGGCTGTTATCTGTATGAGAATCCCTCGTCAACACTCACAGTTCATGAAGCTGGGGTCAGGAGGAGACCAGAGTTTATGCTTTTGTTGCGTTGCTCTTGTTCTATTCCCTGTGCCCTTCAACCTCTAGCCACTCGTCTCATCAGAAAACCATGCTGAGCCTCCTCCTCTAGCCAATATGCCAAAGTCTCCCACTTCAACGTCACCCACCTCCGTCGCCAATCCTTCTACGCCCTCCCCGAGAGCCAATGGAAGCTCCTCGCCGCGCCCCCCTTCAACTTCCTCGACACCCTTGAAAAGACCGACGACGCCATCGACGCCAATGCCAACCTAGCTCGCAATATTGCCCAGTTCGGACTCAAGTCCTTCCACATGATCGCCGATGACCCCAGTGGCCCTGAGCCGACGATGCCCCATGAATGGGCTGGCGTTGCGAAGCATGCTGATGTCGACAAGGCGAGGAGCACTATTCGCCAATTCTACCGGGACTGGACGGCCGCCGGAGCTGCGGAGAGGGAAGCTTGCTATGGGCCCGTCATCAAGGCCCTAGAGACGGAGAGGGCAAGAAATCCCGAGGAGACGTCGTTGAACGTGCTCGTGCCCGGTGCCGGCCTCGGCAGGCTCGTCTTTGATCTCTGTGCTAGTGGCTACACGGCCGAAGGCAACGAGATCTCCTACCATCAACTCCTCGCCTCGTCCTATATCCTCAACGGCTGCCTAACCGCCAACCAACACACTATATACCCCTGGATTCACAGCTTCTCAAACCACCTCACCCGCGCCAACCACCTCCGCGGCTACCCCATCCCGGACATCCACCCAGCAACCACCCTCGCCACAACGTCTAACAAGGGATCTATGTCCATGTGCGCCGCCGACTTCCTCTGCCTTTACGGCGACGACGAGCACGAGGCGCAATTCCACGCCGTAGCGAGCGTCTTCTTCCTCGACACGGCGCCCAATCTCATCCGCTACCTCGAGGTCATCCGACACTGCCTCAAACCAGGCGGCGTGCTCATCAACATCGGACCTCTGCTGTGGCACTTTGAGAACAACGCGCCGGGAAACCACGGCCTTGATGACGATGGCGATGGGGAGCACGATTTAAAAAACTCGTCCGGGATTGCCGACCCGGGAAGCTTCGAGCTCGCCGATGATGAGGTCATTGCCCTGTTGGAGAAGCTGGGTTTCGTGGTGGAATGGCACAAGACAGGGGTTGATGCGCCGTATATCCAGGATACGGAGAGTATGCTTCAGACGACGTACAAGGCGAGCACATGGGTTGCCCGCAAGCCAGTGGAAGAAGCATCGAGTTGAAGGGGGGGGATATGAGTTAACGCCCGATATGAGCTAATGTGTTGATGAGGATCAATGAAACGAACTACACCAGGGTCATAGAGTTATGAGGGCATAGATATATTAGGATAGATAAACGACGTCCGGTCCATCAAAGCAGGCATTCCCAAGTCCAACTCCTCCTCTTCAAATCCACACTCTCTTTCTCATATCAACCAACCAACCTACAAATTTGCCATCGCAAGCTCCCCCCTTGCCCACAACGCACCCCCATCAATCGCAATCGCCTCCCCATTAACATGCGCACCCGCCCGGCTGGCTAGGTACACCACCACGCCCGCAATATCCTCCGGCATGCCCAACCTCCCCATCGGATTTGCCTTGCCCACCTCCTCCGCACCGCCTCCCAACGCCAACAGCCCGTTGGACATCTTACTGGGGAAGAAGCCCGGGCAGATAGAATTGACCGTGATGTGGCGCGGGCCCAGCTCGATGGCCAGGTTGCGACCCAGGTGGATGGCCGCCGCCTTGCTGGCCGAGTAGCCGTAGGTGCCCTGCTTGCCCAGCGTACCAATCCCGAGGCCCGCGACGGAGGCGGTGATGATGACACGGCTGGGGTCCCTGAGGGAGGCGGACTTTTCGAGAAGCGGTGTGAACTTCTGGATGGTGTTGAAGACGGCTTTGACGTTGAGGTCCATGACCTTGGCGAACGCGTTGTCTGGGTGCGTGTCGAAGCCCTCGCCCCAAGTAGCGCCCGCGTTGGCAAACAAAATGTCCACACGATCCGTATGCCGCTTCACCTGGGCCAAGAGGCTCTCAACGCCCTCAACGGTAGAAGAGTCCGCAGGGGCGGAGATAGCCTGGGCGCCGGGGGAGAGGTTGGGGAGGGCGTTGAGGGCCTTGCATGCTGATTCGCAGGCGGCTGCCTTGCGAGAGGAGATGAAGACCTTGGAGGCGCCCGCTTGAAGGAACCTGAAGGAGGCGAGTAGTTAGCGATGGAGATGAGCGACAGAGAGGCGCGAGGGAGGAGATGATGATGAAGTTGGATGAGTTGTTGTAGTGGGAGGAAGGACGTACGCGGATGCTGCGTGGAGGCCGAGACCACGAGAACCGCCAGTTATAACGGCGACCTTGCCCTTGAGGGAAAAGAGGGAAGGAAAGTCATCCAGTTGAGCCTCCGCCATGATGATAAGAGACGATCTCGAAGTTGCTATTCCGTCGGGGTGCGACAAGGGGTGGGGTGGGTGTTCTTTGAGGAGACGAAAAGAAAAAAGAAGACACGATGACACTCGTTCAGTCCAAGTCACAGCAGACTACAAAGCGCGTAGGTGGAACTACTAGTTCTCGTATGCTTTATAAGATATTGAAGAATTGAGGATGAGAAGCGGAAGAGATACTACCACTATTAGTAACCTATATACGCAAATTATCGGTAACTCAGGTTTTGGCCTCGGAGGTCTTTGAGTTCGATGAGCGCAACGACCCACTTGGCGCTGTTTGCGGGGAAAAAGATGCCGAGGCACAATTCCACCAGCACGACAACTTAGTGCCAACGTAACGTACGAAGGAGGTAGTCTGAGTGGGGGACTCGGCCGAAAAGAAACACGTGCGAAGTTGGTAGAATACTCAAGGAATTGAAGTGATGAGACGAGTAAGCTCCATGAAGTTGGCAAGTAGGTTTCCTTGTCAACTCTTGCAATTGATGAGTGGCGGTTTCACTATACATCCTGGCCTCTCCCCCCAAGGCGGACACAAAAATAGTATACCTGTATAGTAGGTAGTTGGCAACCACCTCCAGTACACACAAGAACGATAGATAAAAGAGCGTGTTATTTTTTCCCCACTACATGACAAGATCAAACTACCTAGCTATGCCTAATCAAAGGAGAACTATACGGGAGCACAGGGAATGGATCGTTAGTCCCCGCCATCCTCGAAACAATCTGAGAGCATACCTTCAACCCGGAAACAAAGACGTGGAACTGAAAAGAAATGATAGAGAGTGACATGTGAAATATGGAAAGAGAATCAGGAAATATAGAGACCCAAGCTTCGTCGTAGAGACTCTGTACTTTGCCTGGAGAGTGCTGTTCCTCCTGTTATGAACCATAGGTACCATACCATACCGCCATCCGACTACACTGCTGTGTTTTTTTTTTCTTCTTTTTTTTTCTTTTTCTTTTTTTTTTGCCCAAGGAGAACAGAACATCATTCAAGCTAGATACCCAAACAATATTCCAATCCTCAAGCGTCGACATCCAAAACGTCATCAAGTAAGTACTCTGGTATAGGCCTTGGAGGGGAAACCCAAGAGTCATAGGTAAATGTGCCCATGGCACAATATATCCTCTTCAGCCAGAGTCCCTAAAGGGCAAGCTGACCCGCAACCTTGGAAATTGCGAGTAAAGAGAGCTGCCAGTTCGTGCGTGGACCGATCGATGAGCCGATCGACGGCTATAGACCTGATGTTGTTGAACCCTGGAGGGTAAGGGGGAAAAAAGGTTCACGGGAGCGCCTGTCTTCTGAGGCTGCTTATCCCCGAGAAACGTATATATATCGTGGCACCGAGTTGAAGGAACCGCAGACATGGAGCCCGTAAGGCACGGGCACCTGTAAAACGTGAAAAGGTTGGGAGCCGGGAGCTCATAGGCCCTTTAAGAGCGCTTTTTCCTATGGCGAATCTTCTTCCGCCAGCAGTCATCGACGGCCTCCTCGACAATAACGAGGTCGTCATTCGTCACGCGGCCAATGAAGAACACTTTAACATTGTGCTCAACCGTAACCAACTTGGAATAGTTGGCTCGGGATTCCTTGGCCAGCTTCTCGCCTTCTTGGTAAATGTCAGCTCTGACGGGGGGATACCCGGTTTTGGGCTCTCCTGAGAGCCTGCGTGGCTTCTCGCCCGTTTGGTAAATAATGCCGTGCCGATCGGGTTTTATGCCTTTCTTTTTGCAACCCTTCCCGCCGTAAGTATAGATGGGCCTGGTGATTGTCAGCGGCGCAGAGATCCATTGAATTCCTCTACTCACACGCAAGTGCAATGGCCCCCGTCATTTGCGATAACAATGAACCGCCGGAAACCAACGTGAATTGGCCCACCAAATCTGTCGACTACCTGTTGTTCAGATGCCTGATAGACCTCGTTGGTCCCTCCTCCACCTCCCGGTTCAGACCAGAGGATCTTGAAGATCTGTCAAGCTGTCAGCAACCAGACGGCCTCGGGCATATTGTTCACCATACCTCGCCGGGCTGAAACCTCCGCGATTCTTCCACACGATACCCTATGCATAGAAGTAAGCACAATGTCCGTGATTCCTAGGAATTATTGACACGCACGAGGATCCAGCTGTTCCGTGTAGCCTTTGGTGCCCATTATATGCTGATGTCCTTTTGGTCGAGGAGTCGCTCGACCATCGTCATCGTCATTTTCCGGAGCGCCTGCAACCCGGTCTTTAGTCATTGAACGTAGGTATTATCACTGGTGGGTACGGCGCACCATAGGTAGCAGCGCAAGAAGGCTCGCCAGCGGTTTGGTTGCGGTAGTATACGTTTCGGCTTTGCTCAATGCCAAGTTGTAGCTCATCATCTTCATAGTAGGTGCCATCTTCGGCATACTGGCCATCTTCGCCGTCCCCAGGATACTGACCGGCCGCAGGATACTGGCTGCTCCCGGCGTACTGGGCGCCCCCACGATAGTATGCCCCCTCGGGATACAGGCCCTCTGAATAGGGGTCATGTCTTGCAGGGTCGTCATCTTCGGTCGGTTGGTTGTCCTCAGATTCCTCATACCGGTCGTCCTCGGCGTACTCATTTTCCTCAGTGTATTGGCCGCCACCAGAGTATGGGCCCCGCCTGGCGTATGGGTTACTTTGGACGAACGGGTTATCTTGGTGAAGCGGGGGATCATATGGCCGACCTTCCATAGATATTAGCAACTTCTTCACTGAATGCTCACGAATCAGGGAACTTGCCATATGCGTCCTGCTGCGGGTAGTAGGGCTGGCCAGTGTTGGGATCGATGTCTGTATAGATACCCCATAAGTACTAGGGAGATGGGAAGGATAGTGAGTTAACGTACGAGGCGCCGGTTCTTCAGGTATTGGGGGAATCGCGTCGTGAGAGTAGTAACTCCGAGAGTCATACTCATGTCCCGGATCTTCCTGCTCTTCACCATGTGCGCGGCCCTTGCCTTTCGATCGACTAGACCTCGATTTGGATTTCGAGGACCTAGATCCAGAAGCTGTGGGCCTGCTCTCAGATGCACCACTCGTAATGTAATTGCCCTCTGCTAAAGATATCGCGTTAGCAATCACATATATTGAAGCCAGCCAGAAGCGATCACGTGCAATACCTATTTAAGGAATACACGTTGAGTCGTTGGCCGCGGGACGGATAGCATACGGTGCGAATCGTCGGCTCCTGTTAACGTCTGGTCTTGAAGATCGATATATTCTAGTCCTTCCGTGAGTTCATCCACGACGTCTCCCCGAGGCATTGCCTCCTCCGAATGCAGATCAGATTCCCATTGGGTATCGATTTCCCCTGTGCTCGCGACCGTCAGTGTTAGCTATTCGAACTGGAAAGAGATACGAGATGGGCAAGACACGAACCGTCGGCGTCCTGGCGCTGGCGATAGTGCTGTCCCTCTTCGTCACTCCAGGCCCATTCACTCCATCGACTCCATATTCTTGATTGGCCTGTATTATACATTGTGGCATCTTGCGCATAAACACATGCCAAGATCCTTTCGCGTATGAGTACCCAGGTAAGCCAGAAGACAACGGTACTGGAAAGGGAGAGGAGAGGTTCTATATGTGATGGCGGGGGACCGAGCTGCCAGCCATATGAAGCCAAAAACCGGACAGTCGAGGAACAGGGCAAACAACGATCGCACGTGGGATAAGGGATGACCGTGATGGCCCAGCTAGCACTCGATGCCAGGCCTATGCCTCAAGTTACGAGGCTGAAGATATTCTGGAAGGGGGTCAAGTAATATGATGTTCGAGCACTCTGACTCCGAAGATGAAAAGTGAGCTTCGAAGATGTTTCGAAGATGCAAGGAAAACGGGTAGACCGGCTAGTGAGGGCTTTTGTAGGTGCCGGCTGAAGTCCCGAATTGTCAAGATGAGGAAGAACGGCCAAGTGACAATTGAGCATGCGGCTCAAGAGCCAGACGGGCGTGGGATGACAGGGGAGCCGTGGCCGTGTTCCACGGGTTGGAAGCCGGGATGCCCGTTGGCTCCAGAGGATGCGTTGGCGATGTATGTATTAGAGACGGAGGTATTGGAGGGGTGGTGTAGAGGGTAGGTACTTGGATTTAGCAAGACCTGGGGGGTAGCCGTCTTGCTTTTGTATGTGTAGGCCAGTCTCGGACCACCTTGCACCAGCTTCTGTTCTTCTTGGATGGGTTTGAAGCAGTCTCCTGTAGGTCTACCCTCGTCTTCAGACCAAATTGATGCAAGCAGGTCAGATCTGTCGACAGGGAACTAGGGTTCTGAGACAAAAAGCTGCAGACGCATGTGCGTCGAGCGGACCCCGTGCTCGCTTGAGGGGTGTGGTGTAGCTTGGAAGCTGGCAAAGCCGGACTGGTGAACAATGTTGTCGTCGTGATGGTGGTGGTGATGATGATGGTGGTGGTGGTGGTAGTGGTGGTGGTGGTGCAGCAACAGCAGCAGCGTCGGCAGGTGCCTACATCCAATCCTATCCAAGGAGCAGTAGAGGCGGCGTCGTAATAACAGCGGTGAGAGCAAGAATTGGCAGCAGTGGTGGTGACACAAGCCGAAGAGGCTCGTTTGAAATGAGAAACAAGTGAGTCTCCCGTTGACGTGCTCGATTAAGCCATTGACCTTGCCGGTCCGAGGGATAAACAAACGGAACTAGGCACGACAATAGGGAATGAACCGGCCGGTTGAGAGGGGGACTGGGTTGGAGCGGCGTCGGCAGCTTATCAGTTGCTTTTTGCGATGCAGTAGTACATATATGGTATTCCTTTATGTCGCGCATCAATGAGCGACCCAGCTGGCGTGGGTAGAGAGAAAGGTGGGGGATAGATGGAGTAGCTAGACAGAAGAAGAAGTGGAGGATGAGGTTGTGGACTCATGGGACAGGTCAAGGGGAGGGGAGGGGGGAAGGAGCCGCTGACTTGCAGACTCGTCTGATGGAAACAGGAAGCTCCCTGCAAATACCTACTTCGAGGATGAAGCAGAAGACGCGAGTTCAAAACGGGAGGGAGAAAAGAGAAAACATGCTTTATGCGTCCCTACCTCAGGTATGACAGGTTCATAGGTAAGTCTCGTAGAGAGGGCCGTGGTGTGTAAATACTTGTACTCGATAGGTAAGGTATGTAGGTAGAAACAATCTGCCTTCATGCCCAACACGGTTGTCCGGGAAGAAGAAGCAGAGCCAAGTCGAGAAAGCATGAATAAATCACACACCCCTCCAGAGTCGGACAGCAAGCTGCCTAGGTGGAGGCGATTGGATAAAGGACAGTAAGTGGGGAGTGTGGTTCTTGAGGATTGGAGGAAAAGTCCACGGGTATGAATGAGGTTTTGATGGCCCCGAAGTAGATGTACCAGATTCAACGAGGCTTCTCCATCTGTGCCTGGGGAGGGGGCCCAATTGGTGTCGGGTCATTGGAGGTGCATGGCTCACTCGAGAGCCACTGTCTACCTAGTACCTACTAACCTAAGGTACTAAGGTGTGGTGGGGCAATGGACTGGACAAGCGACTTGTATGTGCAGGAGGGAGGGTCTTGCCTCCAGGTCTCTCCAGTGCCTGCTCACCGTTTCTCCAACACCTCAGACTTCAAGAGGACTTTCCCACAGGCCCACATCCAGAGCTACCTACCTACCTCCCATTGAGTTTTAGGCAAGTATAGTAGGTTTTCTGTAGGCGCTCTCAAATAATAAAGATATGTCACACTCGGTTCTCTCGTCACAATGACTTATACATCGGTGCAGCCCCGAGGTCGGGCTTTATTCAGTTTTCTTTCACCAGTAGGCACGGATACATACTTACCTACCCCCTCATGGCTTAGTCAGAAATCCATCATAAGGCCAGACCTCCCTACCCAGTACCTTTCGAAACCGTCCAGCTGGCAGATACGTCGGTCTCCCTGCTTCAAAAGATCCCAGGGGGGGCAGAAACGAGGCGCGCTGGCTTGATCGATTCATAGGTTGACAAGAATCGCGGGCGGGCTGTTGCATTCATCACGTTCCTCACACACAGCCCTTTCCTTTTTTTAATTACCTGTCCAGCTGTGACTCCTTTCTCCGTACTTGAGGTAGGTACCTAGGTTTGCTACCTGCCTTTACCGTCGCCCAGATCGGAACGTCAACCGTCACCCGCTAGCTCCTTCACATCTCTCTCCTTCAACCATTCTCCCCGCTCAGTGCAGAGCCTCATAGTGCAGCTCTCAGCTTGCCTTGGCTCTCTCGCTATCGATGTCATCAAAGCTTTCTGGATATGTATCTCCATGCCCCCTAAGCTCTCCTCCATCATCTCCTCCTCTCCCACGCGTAGCCCATGGACGCTGCGGTGCATGAGAGCCAACAGAGTCACGCTCTCCAGAGTCTGTATCCCCAGGACGAGCTCAGCTTGCCCCGTCCAGTACCTCACGCTCAGGCTCATGCTCGCGTCGACATCCGCGGCCTGGCTCACAGCCGGGCCCATGGGACATATGAGGATTCCTGGGACCTGCTTGCGACAAGTATGCCTATTTCCGAAGAAACCGACCGCGATAGTCTAGTCTCGCACTCTCATGGCCATCCATCCACTCGTTCCAGCGTAGCCACAACTCCCAACACCTTGTTGCCGGGTCTCGCACCACCACCTCCTCTCCCACAAAAAAATCCGCCGCCCCCTCCTCCACTCAAGTCTTCTAGCTTCCCCTTATCTCCTGCCGAGCGCAGCGCGCCTGGCCGTGTACCACATCCCGCCCATATTCCGAGAACCGCGTTCTCTCGTCACCCAACAACGCTACCAACACCACCACCACTACCACCGCCGCCGCAGCCTAGGTTGGATCATGATACCCCTCGTCCCAGTCGAGTATTGGTCCGCAAGTCACCACAGCCGCCGCCGGCACCTCGGTTCTCAAACAACTATGCATCCCACCCTCCAAAGGGCCCAGCACGACAACCCTCAAGCTCAACTGACGCGCCCCCCGGGCCCTCAAGAGGAGAGCTTCTAAGTGTCCCAAGCCCTCCCATTTTAGATGTCAGGGAAAAGAACGAGGCCCAGGATGGCCGGGGTAATACGCGTTTTGGTGACAGGTCCGTCGCCACTTCAACAGCGTTCTCTCCGTCACGGTTGATACTGGACGATCCTTCTAGCTCTTCCGCAACGTCAGAAGAAGATCCCGTTGCTCTTCGCAACTCCCGGTACTTCCCCCCTCTGCTCCCAACGGCGCTCGGTGTTGTATCGCGCGATTCAAGCCTACCGGGCTCGGTGGCGAATCGCATAGTCTCGTGGGTCGCTGGCTATGAGAAGTCCCGAGTTCATCAGTCTGGCCAGCCCGAGGTTGCCACAGTTGATGAACCTTCCCTCCCGCGCGAGGCTGGAATAGATCAGCTTTGGCCACGGCTGAAGAGGAAGCGTGCCAAGTTGATCAACCTCAGGGAGGAAACAGCGGCGAAACGCGAAGAGCTGAGACGTGCACGTCACGGGATGAATGTGGCAGATAACGCCTTGATGAATGCGGTTCGGCCCATGCTTGTTAACCGTTACGTATCTCCAAAAGTGTCCCCTTCCCTTGAACATCAACTGGCGGACATGCAGAGACTGCGGACGGAATATCATTCATTGGAAGATCACTACGAAAGGCTGGAGGTGGCTCTCGACGAAGAGGAGGACGAACTCAATGGCCTGGAGACACAGTTCTTTAGCATGCTTGCTGTCGGCATTACCAAACCTGCGCGGCCAACGTCGGCAGCGGTTCCGGAACAAGAGACAGATGACCACGACAAAGAAGTGCCTGTTGTGCTCAGGGGCATCTCACCTGACGGGCCTCCAGAGGACATCCATCCCTTGTACAAAGAGCTCATGTCAACAGTCGGGGATCTCCAGAACGCCAAGGAGGAGTATGGTGAGCTCTTGTTCACCATCCAGGACCACGAGCGCGAAATGAAGATGAAGCTAGAAGCAGGCTTGGAACTGAGCGTGGCCCAGATGGAGTTTCGTACCGAGTTCCCTGCGGACCGAGACCGGATGAAGGACAACGTGGAGAAGCTGGAGAGGGAAGTAGAGCGCCTCCATCATTCGTGCGAAGCAAGGGGAGTAATGCGAAAACACCTGTCACCACAGGTCACCTATCTCTTGTATCCCGAAAGGTATCGCTCAGAAGCCGAAAGGAGGTATGAGGAAATCGAACTTGACGGCCCTGCTGTTACACGAGAACGGCAGAAAGACCTCGCCCACCACCTGTTTCCACTGCTGCTCAGCCAGCCCGAACACGCTCTAGAAGGACCCCAGACGGCACTCGGTGCGCTTGAGGCGGCTCGAAAGCTACCCGATGACGACGTGACCAAGCAGAGTCGCATGTGGAAGGCGTACAAGGAGGACACCATCGACCGGATTAGTGTCGGTTACAATTCAGACAAGAAGGAGGACTTTGTCAACCTCTGGTTGTTACAACAGCTGCGACTGTCGCCCCTGAACGCGCTATCTCTGTTTGCAACCTTTGTTAGCGGACAGGCACTCAAGATCCAGAATCTTTGGCGGTGGCAACACGACGTTCTGTACTATTGGTGGCACGACCAACATATAAAGGTACGAGGCTGGCCTTCTGAGACGGGGACAAGCAAAGACTCCAACCGAGAATCGAGTACTGGCACTCCATTGCCGTCTGGCCAGGTGGAAGCGAACAATTCGTCTCGGTTCGCTTCCTGTGATGAGCGTTGAGTTTTCGAGCTTTCTCTCCCTTTCCCTTTTGCTTTTTTTTTCTTCTTTTTTTTTCTTCTTTTTTTTTCTTTTCCCTTTTCTTTTCTTTCTATCCAGTCACCCATTTCTTCCCCTCTCCTCCCAACCCTTTCTTTCAATCTCATCCTGTTCATCTACTGAGAGGGAGTCTTTGTTTTCTTGTCGGCAATTTTAGATGATGTTTTGTGGTGGCGAAAAGTACGTATACGTGGTCAAAGGTTCGAGCCGGTTCTCGGGGGCGCTGAATGAACGGAGATGGATGAAATTGAAAGGCGCCAGTTCCACAGAATGGTGAAAACAGGACCTATACCTCGCCTTTGGATACAGGGTACCAGGGACAATTTGGTTCTCACGGCTAAACCCCGTCTTGTTTATTTCTTTTGTTTTTAGTTGATTTTGATCTTGCGAGGATTTTACAGTAGTCGTTTCCGATACCCTTATTTCTTTGTCAAGCTATTGGGGGTGGGGAAGTGTGAAGATGAAGAAAGGGGAATACCTTTCTGTGCATAGAACGCCGTGGGCCATAATCCAGATATTGGTTAGTGGTTTCTTTGTTGTTAGATTGCTATTGGGTCAGCAAGCTTGCCTCGATGGTTGGTGGTGGTGATGAGATGCGAACATGTTTGGTCATGGAGACGTGGTTGATATCCCGGATTGGCGGGTTGGCGGGTTGGCGGGCTAAGCTAACGAACCGGCAAGCAAGTAGACTTTATAGCTTGCGGGGGATTCGAGATCCATGCATTCCAAATTACTTTGTTCTGGTGGCGCACATATTGTGGTTTTACGCCGAGAGGTAAGAAATAAAAGCGAGCGTCTCCTACCTCACCCTCTCTTCAGACAAGCTTGCCTGGGGATTAGGTACTGTTCGGACATGGAAGATTGCTCTCTCTCTCTCTTCTCACCCAAACTGTTTCCCCACAAAACAGCCCATTGGACTGCCTAGAAGCGTTAGCTCCCGTCGCTCCAGCGTTCGTCCATGCGATGAGGGCTCAAGGGCTCAAGGGTTCCCGATTGGTGGAGGGGGCCTAGAGGGGCCGGGACGAGCCTCGTGGGGCCCAGTTGGCGGCAGTTCAAACGATGGGAACAAGTACCAGTACATAGCAGCCATCAATTTTTCATCAGAGTGCTTTGATTCGAAGAGGGCGTGTGGAAAAGTGCCCTCGTGCGGGCCCCGAGCCTGCATAAAGCTGGCGTTTTGAGAGGGTGTGGGAGAAGGGATCTTGTCATTACTTTCGTCGCTGTGCGTTACACTAAAGCCGAGGAGATGGGATGCGGTTGGATGAATGGACGGGTGGATTGTTTTGCGGCACGAAGAAATGCATGTGACTGTGATTTGTTTTGTTTCTTTTGAGGAGGGGGGGCATGGGAGAGGCCATCCACCTCCCCCCTTGTCCTGGTCTTTTTGTCATTTTTCCGCCGTTGTTTGTGTTTTTGACAACAAAGAGAAGAAGAGAAGTTTTTTTTTTTTTT
>JABFFI010000819.1:0-26187 GCA_013623725.1 Fusarium robinianum | reverse complement strand
GGATGGATGGATGGCTGGCTGACCATGGATGGCTTGTGGTATAAATATCACAACAAAGCCGCCTCGGGCCAGACGGCAAGTCTGACTCTTGAATTCGTTGCCTAGTATGAGGTGACGTTATCAACGGTTTTGCTGACAGTTACAAGCTTGTCTGGAGAGGCGCAGAACGGTACATACGAAGCAGAGGACGTCACTCTCCACTCGCCGTCGCGTCTTTCCTCGGTCTCCCAACAAACTGGTCGCTCGTGCCGCTTCCCGGCTGACAACGCCGAAGAACCCAGCAAACAAGTCCGTCCAGTGGGCAAAAAGAAAGAAGCCCGGACCTGAGCCTCGATCAGCCACTTACACGTTGCGCCAGGGCCTACCCCGGACGACGCCTCCCCAAAGGTGTAGGACCCTTGGAGAGCTGGCTGGCTGGCTTGGTTGGGAAAAAAAAGAATCGATCGATTGATTCTCTGAAAACGCCGGTCGAAAGTGTGCAAATTACAGGGTCCCAACGGGCAATAGCCTCAAAAGATCGAATTTCAAACTGTTGTTGCACTACTTGTCCCGTATTCGCGAAGGAAAGACTAGAGTCAATCATCATCCATCGAGGCAGACTCAACCTTGGCAACAATGTGAGTTAACGAGAGTTTCTTACCATCTACTACTCGTCTTACGTCGCATATTACGAGACGCCTTCTCGACACTCTCCTTCGTCTACTCCGCGTCCACTCCCTCCCCTTCCTTCAAGTCTCGGTTCACTCCTCCCCTTCCTTCAATTCTCCGTTCACACTCCTTTTGCCCCATCGCCATCAAACCCCGGACCTGGCTCGTTTTCGCCTTCTTGGGACGCCGCTGAGAGGGGGGTCCCTCCCAGGGTTGGCTTGTTACGCACAGCGGTGTCGTAACAAACAACAAGAGGGCGACACTCTTGGCTGCTGTGCCGAACAGCGTGAGCCAAGCCTCATCCCACTGGCTTGTTCGCCTTGGGACACATTATTCGCGCTCGCCGATATCACCACCTCCGCAGCCGCCCAGCGTCTTCAGTTCCGAAGATCCGACCAAGCGCCCTCGCCAAGCGGCTCCGTGGCCTGCTGATCGATGCAACTCATCGTTCCCAATATAACCCGGTTCAGGGTCATCTCACGCCCCCGTCTGTCGCCATCGTTCCAAATCAATTCCCATCCCTAGCGAATTTAATCAAGTTCTGGAAAAACAAGAACCGAGACACAATATTCCGCGAAACAATCCCCTTTCTTATTCTCCTTGTTCGCCTTCATCGTCGAGTGACCAACCGAGTATTTTTCTTTTCTCTCCTTATTTCTCTTCACTTTTCTTGTTCACTGTTTGCGTCCCCCGATTGAAGCCGCAAACATCAAAACCTTCTCGCTGGTTGAAGCCGAAAAGGGCATCGCGCTTCCACCAACCTTCTTAACACTTATACTTGCCCGATTCGGCGAGTCGAGAGTGCCTCGTTCAACTGGGCTGGCGTTCTCGACTCCTTTTTCATACCAACGCCCTCTTGATACCGAATCCCTTCCCTTTTCTTTCTCTTCACCAGATAACAAGCATTTCCAATTTTTGGAATCGATGACCACCGAATCTAAACCCATACCTCAGATTGAAATCATGGCGTCCTCACCTACGACTCCTACTTCCACCAAGCCTCGCCGGCAGCCCAGGGACACCGGGTTCCCTGAACCCTTCAGTGACGGTTTGTTTTTTCTTGCAATTCTACACCTCGAGGACTCCCTGCTAACTGTCTCTACAGTCCGCAATACCACACTCCCCCATCCTGACGCAGATCTTTCACCCGACGCATGTATCTCCCAAGACGACATCTGTCCCGGCCGTGCTCTCACCAGGACTCGACGATCATTTCTGAGGAAGAAGCGACGCACCCTCAACCAAGGCCGCATAACCCCACAATCAGAGGCCCTCTACAGCGCGCTGTCCCTCGTTAGTTCCGAGATGGGAGAATCAGTCAGCACCAAGCATGCCAACCCATCCACGTCGAGCTTCCGGCCATCCATGTCAAGCATTCGACCGTCCATGTCCAGTATCCGACTCTCCAGGGATGAGACCGATAGGAAGGATGAGGAAGAGACGCCGCCCACTTCTCCCGACGTGCCCTCTTACCGCTCTAAGAAGGGTTTCTTGAGGATGTGGCGAAAGAATTGAGCGAGTGCTGGGCATTGACAACCTCGATTGTTACGACGTACACGGCCGGACCTGACGAATCATGACCTGGGACTTGCTACATGGCCTGGATGGTTGGCTTTTATTCTTTGAGATGCAACCTGTTGTACACTCTTTTTCCTTGGATAGCGTGGAGTTTTTATTCGGTATGGGCGGGCCCGGCTTGGAATCACTAGGGATATGGTGCCAAAAACATGGGAATCACAGACCCTTGAGAGGGAGACGGAATGAGCCTCCTAGACATCGGCTCTAGTCATTCGCTGATGAATTAGTAACTAGCTATATCGCTATCATCATCATCGTTTTTATCATATTTATGGCGTTTTGCAATAATCAGTGACCGCTCACATGCTTGCTTCTTGAAATCGCCATGCTTGCTCGTCTTATCTGACCTCTTAATCACAACCAGTATGTCTTCCTTCTACTAGCACCGCGACCAATTGTTCCCCATCCAGAATGCAACTTCAGGCTTAGCTTCCTCGGTAGGTGGTGTAGCTGTATGGGCTGAGCAAGAGAGGCACATGGTACGTCTGACCCTCCTCCACGCGGAAGGCGACCGTGACCTCTGGGAAGAATGTCTTATCCTCGCCAAAGTAGCCGGCCGTATCGAAGCGCAGGGTCCAGCGAGAGGGACCATGGCCCTTGCACTCGTCGAGGACGTCGAGGAGGGTGTAGACGGGGACCTCGCCGCCGGCGTGGGCGGAGATGTAGGGCAGCCAGACGAGGATGCGGCCGTCGTCGTCGGTGATGGACTCGAAGGTCTTGGGCGGGGATGTGGAGGACGCGGCACCACCGCCGCCCTCGAGACGGACACGGATGCCGGAGGCGGGGCGGCCGGATTGCGTGTCGAGGACGTGGCAGGTGATGGGGTCCTTGCTGGACGATGAAGCCATCGTGAAGTTGGGTGAAGTGAGCGAGGAGTGGTGATGGTGAGAATTATGGGGAGAGGAGAAGTGGTGGTTCGACCCTGGTGTTGACGTCAAAGGTGGGGGAGGAGGGTAGATAGAACAGGGGAAAAGTGAAGATATCTCAGGTTTTGGTGTTTTGCTGCGAAGTATAGGTAGGTAGGTAGGCACTGAGTAAGTCGGTAATGCAGGTAGATAAGGAGAGAGGAAGGGAGGAGGGGCAGAAGAGGAGGGGAGAGTAGGTAAGCGTCAGACAAACAAGAGTGAATGCCTGATGATTGAGGGGAGCCGTCCAGGTGATGCGACGGATGATGGGCGTGTGAGGAGACAAGCGGCGGCACGACAGCCCAGATTGGCCACGAACAATATTAATAAACCTGTTTTTTTCTCTCTCTCTCAGGGCGTTTGATGATGGGTGCCCAGTTTTTAAATAAAGTGAACTGTGTCGGGCCTGAAGGGGATCAAGTCACCTCTGGTCGCTTTTTGATTCATGGAGGTTTCTGTGTTGTTAGTGGCTGGGGGAGGGGGAGACATGTGTTTCCTACTCGCTGGTTACTCTGCACGCATAGGTAGGTGCTAGTAGGTAGGACTTTGTTGGACAAGGGTCTGTTTGTGATGGGAGAGAGAGAGCAGCTCTTGGTAGGGCGTTAGAGAGTAGGTAGACAGGTGAACTGGACACTAAAGGGGTCCCTGTGGCGTAGGACTGGGATGAACAAGTCCTAACGACGAGGGGGACTACCTAAGTAGGTACAAGGAAGCCATTGGTAATGAAAGTAGCAAGGGTTACGTTTCATAGATCTCGAGTCCTACAATACACATCAATATCCATCCACGAGTGTGTTGCTTGAGGCGAGGTTGCTATGTTCCTTCGATGGCGGGGTGGGTTCAGCGACGAAATAACTCAGACAACAACCACAGTCCCCTCAGGCAACTACCCTCTCCTGAGGCAATACTATGACGTAGCTTTTTCTGACCACCTGTTGCCCCTCCACGTTCATCCCCCCCCAAGCATTTTACCCAACTCCACCATCCGAAGAAAAAAAGGGACAAGGAAGAGGAGGGGAGCTTCTAGAATATACCTACTATCTCACCTCGACAACACCAGACAACGAACTCACCTCAAACTCCCACCCCAATCCGACCACACCCCGGCCGGGACACACACATATTCCCTCTCACCCTCAACCAACCAACAAAAAACGCCCACCATGTCCACCGCCATCATCTCCGCCGACGACGCCCTCGAGCCCTCCCTCCAAACCCTCCTCGACCAACGCAGTCTCCGCTGGATCTTCGTCGGCGGCAAGGGCGGCGTCGGAAAGACCACCACCTCGTGCTCCCTCGCCATCCAGCTCGCAAAGGTCCGCCGCTCCGTCCTCCTCATCTCCACCGACCCGGCCCACAACCTCTCCGATGCCTTCTCCCAGAAGTTCGGCAAGGAGGCCCGCCTCATCAACGGCTTCGATAACCTGAGCGCCATGGAGATCGATCCCAATGGGAGCATACAGGATATGTTGGCCGGTCAGGGCGACGCGGATGATGTCAATGCCGCGACGGGCGGGTTGGGGGGCATGATGCAGGATTTGGCATTCGCCGTAAGTTTTTCTCCAACGGAACCAAGGAGAAGGAGGAGGAGGAACTCTAGGATACACGGCCCCTTCGTCACAAAAACTAACACCCAATGTTTCCATCTCCATAGATCCCCGGTATCGATGAGGCCATGTCCTTCGCCGAGGTCCTCAAGCAGGTCAAGTCCCTCTCCTACGAGACCATCATCTTCGACACCGCCCCCACCGGCCACACCCTACGCTTCCTCCAATTCCCCACCGTCCTCGAAAAGGCCCTCGCCAAGGTCTCCCAGCTCTCCTCGCAATACGGCCCCCTGGTCAACAGCTTCCTCGGATCGGGCGGACAGCTCCCCAACGGCCAGAACCTCAACGACATGG
Source organism: Fusarium robinianum (assembly GCA_013623725.1). NCBI lineage: Eukaryota > Fungi > Ascomycota > Sordariomycetes > Hypocreales > Nectriaceae > Fusarium > Fusarium robinianum. The sequence goes on along the minus strand of JABFFI010000819.1, from coordinate 21,155 downwards.
TCGAGAAGCTCGAGTCCCTCCGCGCCACCATCTCCGAGGTCAACACCCAGTTTCAGGACGCCGAGCTCACCACCTTCGTCTGCGTCTGCATCGCCGAGTTCCTGAGCCTCTACGAGACCGAGCGCATGATCCAGGAGCTCGCCGGCTACGGCATCGACACCCACTCCATCGTCGTCAACCAGCTGCTGTTCCCCAGGAACACGAGCGAGTGTGAGCAGTGCAATGCCCGCCGGAAGATGCAGCGCAAGTACCTCGACCAGTACGAGGAGCTGTACGCCGAGGACTTCAACGTCGTCAAGATGCCCCTCCTGGTCGAGGAGGTCCGCGGGAAGGAGAAGCTCGAGAAGTTTAGCGAAATGCTCGTGACGCCCTATGTGCCTCCGGAGTAAAGAGATGTGACCGGGTAATCGCGAGTTGGTCAGGGGACGCGGCGTCAGGGTGTTGAGCATGTGAGAACAAGTCAAACCCCAGAAGATGGATGGTTGTTTGGACTTTTTGAATGGCACAAATGACACAAGAAAAAAGACCGGTTTTACGAAGCGTGCATCTTTGGGAAAAAAGAGGCATCGGGGAAGGGCGTGGAGTTGATAATGAGGCTTTCATGAGATACATACCTATATACATACATTACTTTGTCACAAGAGACGAATACCTCAAACGATTTGGGTCATAATATTGCATGTTCATTCATCTGCCTAAATAGCTAGCTGTATTCTTGGATACTGTTTCTGCTTGAGGGACCCGAGACAAAGCAAAAAAGAAAAACCACACTCCCCTGGTCCCCGAGCCCCTAGTGACGTGAATGCAAATAGCATATGATGATCAGCCTCCCCCAAAAACACAAGAGAGCCCCTTCGCCCAAAGCGCCTTTCTCGCCCGGCTTGACGGGAAGCATGCAACCCACAAGATGCCTCAAAACCCCCCCTACCGTTCCCCAAACCCCAAACCTGAAAAGCAATTGATCCTAGTGAACGCGTCGGGAAAAAAAAATGGCGACGGGAATGTGTGAAGATAGCCTCAATATGATGGTCGTGTGAGGAGCAAATGTCGAAATCGCTGAAGAAAGAGTCGTGGTAATCGTCTGGGATCGATGATGGCTCACAGCTCGCGATAGTCGCTGGGACGGACACGTCGCTGCTTGTTCTGGTGGCGGTGAGGGTTGACCGGCTTACGGAAGTACGCATCCTCGTCGTTGTTGCCCTGAGGGAAGCCCCCTGGGTTCTGGTAGCCATTCATGCCCATGTTCATGCCGTTCATGCCTCCGTTCATGCCTCCGTTCATAGCATTCATGCCGTTCATGCCATTCATTCCCATATCCCAGCCACTCATGCCTCCGAATCCACCATTCATCCCAGGAAACCCGGGCATGCCCATCATGTTGGGCATTCCCATCATCGGCATACCCATGTTCATGTTGCCCATGTTCGGCATACCCATCATGTTAGGCATCATACCCATACCGTTATACATCATGGGGTTCATGCCCATGTTCATGCCCGGCATGCCACCCATCATGTTTTGCATCATGTTAGCCTGCTGGTTTTGTTGGTGCTGCATCGCCTTGGGGCCCTTGGGGATCCTTGGATTGTCGAGAATGTCGTCTGCAGGGCGTTTCTTGGAGTTGGCATCGGCCGCCTTCTGACTATCCACTTGATTTTTCTCGGCGTCTTGGGAAGTAGGAACGAGGCTCTTGGGACCCGTGGGAGGTGACTTGACAACCGCAGTTTGTGTGGTAGGTGAACTTGACTTCTCCTTTGTTTCCGAGTCCTTTGACTTCCCGGCCTCTTCCCCAGCCTTTCCGTCACCCTGGTTGTCGGCATTGGCTTCTGTCTGCTCTCGATGGCTCTCCTTTTGCTCCCCTGTCGTAGGGGATGGGGGTGGGGGGCTTTTGGCAGCCTCCTTCTCCTTTAGATACTCCTGGATCTTCTTGGACGTCTCCTCATCCGGCTGGAGGTCATCAATCAACACGCCTTCTGACTGGCATGAAGGGCAGACGAAGTCGCTTTCGATGAGAGCATTTGTTATGCAATCATTACAAAAGGTCTTCTGACAGCACGGAGTCTTCATTGGTTCTATGAACATCTTCTTGTCGATCGAACACTCCAAGCCCCGTTCTTGAACCTCCTTGTCCTCAGCCAGAGGAGCATTCGCAGCGGACGATGATTTGGCCTTGGCTTGGAACTGCTCCCAAGACGCCTTGTCTGGTTCGGCGATGACGAAATCGCCCTCAGCGTTAACCATGATGCCGGAGGGGCGCTTGGTTTCATCGCCCTCGGTCTGAGCTAGGACAACGGACTTGTCAACCTTCTGCAAGAACGAACGCGGAATGCCAGTAGTCCGCTTGACACGCGGGCGGTTGTCAAACTCGGGATCGTCATTCGTGGGGCATAGCTGGATCCAGTGGCCTTTGTTTCCACATCGGTAGCAGATGTAGCCATTGGGCGGGTCGTGATCCGGGACGTTCGCGGGTCTCTTGGATCCGGGCTTGAAAACTGGTGTTTGACTAGTAACAAGTTAGCAACTGGATGCCTTCCATATGTTTCTAGGGCATCGACTTACTGTGACATCTCCTCTTGCTGTGCTGACCATTGCTCGGTCTGCGCTGCGAACATTGCCGCCATCTTCTCCTCCTCAGTCATAGCGTTGTTCATTTGACTGATGGCATTTGAACTGGGTTTTGAGGCCGATGCTTTGGCAGCTTGCTCCTTACGACCAGCGTTCTTTGCGGTTACAGGCATCTTGCCGGAGACATAGCGGGCAGCTCGTCCGGCGCCCGGTTTGAGGGCCGGTTGTCGTCGAGCAATCACAGTAGTTGATCTGGGAATAATGGTTGTGTCGTCATCATATTCTACGGGAGGGTCAGCGTGAGCCTTGTCCGAAGGATGGAGTGCCGGCTTACCTTCACTGTTGTCATCGGTGTAGATGTGAAGGTCGAAATCGGTACCATCGCCTAGGCCGCTCTTGGTGATAATCTCACGCTTGAGCTCGAAGACGGATATGCCGGTGCCATCGAATTCGACTCGGGTAGGTTCCTTTTGGGATTTGAACTTGAAGAAGACGGAGGAAGTCATTGTGGTCGAGTGTCGCTGGCTGGTTCTTACAAGTAGTGAAGACAGCACAACGCAGCAGCGGTAGCAAGGAGCAGCCGAGTCTCAAGTATCGCAGGCCGGAATAAAGAAAAGACGTCGAGGGGAGTTCGGCCGCACAAAGCACTAAGTAAGTAATGATTGTTTTTGTGTGTTTGTAAAGAGTGTTCTCTTTGTTCTTCGTTTCTTGTTTGTTGCACTCGTGTGCCTCTTTTTCAACTCTCAAGATGAATGAAATAATCAATTCTGATTGTACTTGGAGGGAACAATAGTGGCAATAGGGTCAAAAAAAGAAAGGGCGCGACGAATAAGGTGTACAGCTGGCAAACCGCCAGAAGGAGAAATAAAGAAAATCAACCCTCAAAAAAAGTCCACCTCTCTTCCCAGTCACCACAATAGTCAACCACTGTACCAGAGACCTTGGAAATTAGCTAGTCGTCCTAGCATCTACACCTTTTCGAGAGCAGGCCGGCAACACGGCAAACGGGGGGACTTCCAAAGCGACGAGGCTCAGAGCCAGTGAGAGAGTACGCAAGGCGAATCAGGACAAGCGTGGCTCTTGGTAACGTGTTTAGAGAAGAAACAAATAGCTCGTCGGGTGTCGCAAGAGCAAGAGCAATACGACCTCTCGCGCGTGGGTGGAAAGGATCGCGGTGAGTCACTGTACGTTGATGTCGGTTGGCGATCGAGAGTCGTTGGCGATGATGGTGATGAGAGGGAAAGAATGCGAGTGGGGAGTGGAAGAGTCTTCGAGGGGGAGAAATAGCCTTGCCTCTTGTTAGTAATCACAGGGGCAGTCAAGTGTCCCGTGAGATGCCCGTCCGTGTCCGGAGGAGGTACCTAGGTACTCTTAGGCTGATGCCTGCGTGGACAAAAGTTTATCCGATATCACTGTTTCTTCCCGCTTTCCTCTATCCCATTCTCCCACCCACAGTGCAAGCCATTCTGACCCCCAAACATTCTTAAACTGACTAATCCCGACGCGGGTTACCATCATTGGCTGGCCGTTGATAACCGCTACTTTGTTTGCTCTCTCATTGCTCCATGTGAGTTTGCCCCGCCATAAGGTGAGTACAGAAGCTGTGTTGCATCACTTGTCAGCTGGATAGAGCAAGTTCCAGCGTGATGCCCCGCACCTTCCTTCTCAACAGGGCAGCTGCGTGTTGCACTCGAACAACAGCAACTTTCACCCGAAGACCATTTATACCCCAGGTCGTCTCCCATTCCCGATTGCGATCATCCTACCAAAACATTCCCTCCCGATCCTATATTACAGACTCAATCCGCACACATCAGGCAAGAAAGATGGCTCCCCAGCTTGACGGCTTCTTCCAGCAGGTGGACAGCTCTGCCGACGACTTCATTGAACGTCTTCGAAAGGCTGTCGCTATTCCCTCCATCTCCGCCGACGACGCTCGTCGTCCCGATGTCGTTCGAATGGGAGAGTTCCTCGCCGACGAGCTCAAGACTCTTGGTGCTGAAGTCGAGCTTCGTCCTCTGGGCAAGCAGCCCGGCAAGGAGTACCTAGACCTTCCACCCGTTGTCCTGGCCAGATATGGCAACGATAAGAACAAGCGCACCATCCTCGTCTACGGCCACTACGATGTCCAGCCCGCCGAGAAGAGCGACGGCTGGGCGACCGAGCCCTTTGAACTCACGGTGGACGAGAAGGATCGAATGCTGGGACGTGGATCTACAGACGATAAGGGTCCCGTTCTCGGCTGGTTGAACGCCATCGAGGCCCACCAGAAGGCTGGTGTCGAATTCCCTGTCAACCTGCTGATGTGTTTCGAGGGCATGGAGGAGTACGGTTCCGAAGGCCTGGACGACCTCATCAAGGAGGAGGCTAAGAAGTTCTTTGCCGACGCCGACGCTGTCTGCATCTCAGACAACTACTGGCTCGGTACCGAGAAGCCCTGCTTGACGTACGGTCTTCGTGGCTGCAACTACTATTCGGTCGAGATCTCCGGTCCTGGCGCTGACCTTCACAGCGGCGTCTTTGGCGGGACTGCCCAGGAACCCATGACTGATATGGTCAGAGTGCTTGGATCACTGGTCAACACCGACGGTGAGATCCAGATTCCCGGCATCATGGAGCAGGTGGCCGTCGTGACTGCTGACGAGGATAACCTCTACGATGGAATTTCCTTTACGATGGATACCTTGTACGAGTCATTGGGCAGCAAGACTGCCATCTTTGATGACAAGAAGCGGACTCTGATGGGCCGCTGGCGATACCCGTCTCTATCTCTGCACGGCATCGAGGGTGCATTCTCGGCTCCTGGAGCCAAGACTGTTATTCCAGCCAAGGTCATTGGAAAGTTCTCCATCCGCACCGTCCCCGATATGGACGTTGACACAACCAACGAATGTGTCTACAAGTACGTGGAGGAGCAGTTTGCTACGCTCAAGAGCAAGAACACACTCAAGGTGTATGCCCAGCACACTGGCAAGTGGTGGGTGGCGTCACCGAAGCACTGGAACTTTACTGCTGCAGCCAAGGCTGTCGAGCGTGTTTGGGGAGTTGAGCCCGACTTCACGCGCGAGGGTGGAAGGTAAGTCGATTGCGGAGTGATTTGGCGTGATTATTTTGCTGACATTTTGGTAGTATCCCGGTCACCCTGACTTTTGAGGAGGCGACGGGCAAGAATGTGCTGCTGCTTCCGATGGGTAGCTCTACGGACGGCGCGCACTCGATTAATGAGAAGTTGGACAAGCGGAACTACATCGAGGGCATCAAGTTGCTGGGAGCGTATCTGCACTACGTTGCCGAGGAACCCCAGTCCTGAGCATGACGAAGATGATGATTATGATGATTATGTACATCGACGTTGTTGATCAGTGTTGAGATTGACATGACCTCTCATGAGAGAAAATAAAATAAAGGGGGGTGATCCCGCTACGTATTACTCTTGCCTTGCCTCGAGGAGTGCTCCTGAAACCCTCCCATCATTGCTCATGATAGTTGCTGATGGTGGAACTGATCATGTCTCCGCCTCCGGAGCTCGGTTCGTGCCCTGCATGCGAACCCCGCCCTCCCGTGTTTGGCGGTCTGCTCGGGGACTCCACTCCAATCATCAGATTTGCCCCTCCAACCATTCACCCTCCAGGGCTTTATCGATTGTGTCAGTGGGTGGTCTGGTGATCGATGCTGGCTCCGCCTGAGCCGCCGAGGTGACCGAATGACCGACTGTCGGATTACATATCAGATGGTAAAGCACCTTTTTTTCCCGTTGCCCCAGTGTCTCAAATGGGCACCCCCCAAGATTCAAACCTACCATATTTCTTTTTCTTCGTGCGACAATCTCTGCTCTGTTCTACCATCCTCTCTGGTAGATTGTTAGGTTACCTTACCGCAAGTCCGGGACCCTTTTTTTCGACGTGCCCCGCCACTTGCGAGGTGGAGTGCCGGATCCCGAACGGACGGTGGGCGGCCTTGGAAACCGCCGCCTCTCCCACACCTTATCTACTGCCCCTCCGATCCACCAAAGAAAGTTCAACGGAAGAGTCGACGACTTTGAGGAACGAAAAAAAAAAAAAANNAGGGAAGGAAAAAAAAAAAAAAAAAAAGTGAGAGAAAAGAAAGAGTTGAGAGCCCAGAGGCAGACGGGCCAAATTATCGATTCGGAGACAATAAACCTCGAACTCGCTGTCGCACAAACTGAAGCGACACTGGCTGTCGCGATGGTTAGAGAAAGCGGCATCCCGGCCACCAAGCCGATATTTCCCATTTACCTATTGCCCAGCTTCAAGCTGCCCTTCTCTCGTCGCCATTCGGCTTCTTCCTCCTCTGCGACCGAATCTCCCATCTCTTCTTGCGCGACGACACCCGCGAGCTCACCTCCAAATCATGGACCGTTGACGAAGCCCGATACCGATCGCCGACTCTCCCGCACAGCACCGAATACGCTGCGCTGCTCAACCTGCTCCGCCGATCTCGCCTTTGCCTCACAAATCATCTCCAAGGGCTTCACGGGCCGTTATGGCCGCGCATTCCTCGTCGCGCCGCCTGCGCTACCCGCTCCGCAAACGCTAGCCAATGTCCGCGTCGGGAGGAGCGAGAACCGTCAACTTGTGACGGGATGGCACATCGTGGCAGATATTAGCTGTGGGACATGTTCGAGCAAGCTGGGTTGGAAGTACGTCGACGCCAAGGAACAGGCGCAAAAATACAAGGTCGGCAAGTATATCCTGGAAACGGAACGAGTGGTCATCTATCGAAGCTGGGAGGATGTCCCGGATGGAGAGACTGGGGATAACGGCGAGTTGGATACCCAGAGCGAAGACGAGATTGTGTTTGACTCGGATGATGATGATGAGTGCGAGGACGTGTTTGCTGGGACGTGGGACCCCGAAGTTGTTGAGAGGCGGAGGAGCAGGATGATTGCACGCCGCAGCCAGGCCGAGAGCAATCAGTAACAGTATCATCGACGACGGCGGAGGTTAGCTTGGGGTGTTGGGTGGCCATAATGGGCAAGTATGACAGATAACTCTCCGTCTGTCAACATCGGCTTGGGAAATTGCTTCGGGTTCGGCGCAAAGGGATAAATTGGGAGGTGTCTTTTTTTTTCTTCAACTTGCATGGCCTATGAGCAGGGTTGGACTGGACAAATACCCCGAGATGGAGGAAATGGAGACATGACGATGGAATGAGACTGTTGGCAATGCAACAATGCCGCTCATATTTTTTTTCCCTCTAGCTTGGCTACCCCGGAATGATTAGAGACTTTTTTTTCTTTTTAACTGGACTTCAATCTCGTAAATGTCTGACTTGCTGGTGGGGAAACCCACGGCCATTTCGTCGCCGTGGCGTTCTATGGCTATCGTGACTTCAACGTCTGGACTGACAATGTGGAGAGTGTTCAGGTTCATCAGATGATGGTCACCGGGGAAATGGTTCTTGGAGATTTCCGCCAAAGACATTTTTGACTTCTCTAGCATTTCTGGGTATGAGCTTAGTGCGGTAGCCTTGTTTTCAAAGACCCCCTTTTCTATATTTCGGCCGGAGCTGAACCTGTTGATATTGGGACTGACTGTTGGATGGAGGGCATAGGAGGTGGTTGCGGGTAAATTCGGTGACGAGACACATGGGTCGTGAGTCCCGTGAACATCTAGAAATCCACACTTCATTTTAAGGAGACTGCCTACCTACCCTGAAGATGGCATGAGCATTCAGATTTGGTCATGGAATTATGCCCTAAAAATTACACGTGTGCCTGAGTTCTCACGTATAGGGAGTAGGTAATAATGTCATGTCAGTTCTCCAATTTATATCCATCCAGAACAACCCCCCACAGATCCATGGGAGCTGGCGTTTGGGCCAGACGGAGTAAACTTCCAGACCCCCTGAGCTTGAGCCTTGGTTCTTGGCATGCACGACACCAGGCGGCTCAGGGTAGCAGGGTGGGAGTGGAAGGGTAGAAGGGTTCGCATGTTGCTGTATCGGAGCTGGCAAATCGATTGAACGATTAAAAATAAAAATCCCGGACGTGGCCTGATGAATGCAGTCGAATGGAAAGTAACTCGGCATCCAATCCAGTGATGGATGGGCAGCTGAATTGGGAGTGGAAGCTGCCTGGGGGGGGGGTCCGCGGGATGTCATGGGTGGGGTTCAGTTGCACGGAGTACACATCTCCACAATTCATTCATCTATCCAATACTTCACCGTGCAATAAATCCATCCCTGAATCTGGGGTGCCACAGCAGTCGAGGGTGCTGTAGATTTAGTGGATGTTGGCGGGGTCAGGCTCTTCGTTTGTGGAGTCGCCCCCCCTGGCGCACCTCGTCATACCGTCAAGGCTCACCCGGTGAAACATCCACCGAACAAATCCACGCTCTGCAAACCCCCTCGTTCTCTCTTCTCGTACTCACCGAACGGAACAGTGTGCATCGTTCTTGCATCTGCTGCGTTATCACAATTGACATTTCCCTCTACATAATCCAACACCCCCACGTCCCACTCCATTCACCTCTTCACCCCTGCGGCTCTTCCCACTCACCGCTCCCCGTCCTGGGAAATCTCGGTCAGCACCGACGCTCTCTCACTCAGGGCTCTTCTCTCTCTCCGTGTCTTGTCACCCTGGAGCTGGCTCCATTCCAGAAGGGCCCAAGCTCTCCGCCACCTCCCACGCCCTCACTCCTCTTCGTATCCTGCTCACTCCTCTCGCCCGCATTACTCTGCCCGTCATCCTCTACAATTCCTTCCTACTGCACCTCAATTGATTGTTTTGTTTTGGCGACCTCGTGACTTGTCCTCTAAGGTTGTTTTGCGGCACGGGCATTGTCTACTTCCGCGGTTCAGAGCTAGCGCATTCGGGACAGGGCCTGCTCATCCAATACATATAACTTGGAAGAGAAGCCTTCTCGTCCTGCCTGCGAATCTTCTCGCCCTAACTCTTCGTCGTCCACCCCATTCCCATTGATTCGACCCCGCTTCCACCGTTCGACAAGAGTTTCAGCTTCAGGCCTGTATTACAATGACCACCCCTTCCAACCGCTCGCGCGGTTCCGATGATCACGGCGTTTATGATGACGCAAAGACGTATTACTCCGAGGAACGCCACCAGAATCGCTGTGGCCCGCGGACCAGAACATACTCGCAGGTGAATCTCTACTGCCGCCTCTTCATGCGGGTACACCAGGCTGACTGTGTACAATGTAGAACAGCTTGATGCGACAGTTTGAGAGAGTCGGTCTCCGTGAACCGTTCCGACGAGGCAGTCATGGTCAGTTACTTCGAATATCATTGAGCGATCCATGGTCGGTTCAATGCTGACCGAATCTTTCAGATGAAAACACCCAACAGAGCCGACGATTCCTCATCCAGGTTGAGCCAACCCTGGAGAGCCTCCAACTCCAAGAAGATACCGATGGAAACATGCAAATCACAATCGAAGATAACGGCCCCAAGGTCATCTCGTTGCGGACGGCTGCCTCGGCCGGTTACAACCGCTTCGACGTCCGTGGAACCTACATGCTGTCCAACCTTCTCCAGGAGCTGACCTTGGCCAAAGAGTATGGACGAAAGCAGATCGTTCTCGATGAGGGCCGACTCAACGAGAACCCAGTTGACCGTCTGTCTCGTCTGATCCGAGATCACTTCTGGGAGGGGTTGACCAGGCGCATTGATGCATCCAGCCTCCACATCGCGGCCCGGGACCCCAAAGACTGGACCGACGACCCTCGCCCCCGAATCTACGTCCCCATTGGCGCGCCTCGACAGTACGAGTTCTATAAGAAGGTGGCAGAGGAGAATCCCGACCTGCGCCTGGATGTTCAGCAGCTGCCAGAGAAGATCACACCTGAGCTCGTGCGAGACATGAACGAGAAGCCTGGCCTCCTTGCCGTGGAAGTTGAGGAGGTTGAAGACCCGGAGAGCAGCCTCGGATGGTCTCTCAAGGGCCTGCCATTCGTCGTCCCAGGCGGTCGCTTCAACGAGCTTTACGGATGGGATAGTTACATGGAGTCTCTGGGTCTATTGGTTAACGACCGAGTCGACCTAGCCAAGTCCATGGTGCTCAACTTCTGCTTCTGCATCGAGCATTACGGCAAGATTCTCAACGCCACGCGATCTTACTACCTATCCCGATCTCAGCCCCCTTTCTTGACCGACATGGCTTTGCGAGTGTATGAGAAGATCAAGCACGAACCGGATTCCAAGGAGTTCCTCCGAAGATCCATCCTGGCCGCCATCAAGGAGTACCACAGCGTGTGGACTTCAGAGCCCCGACTGGATCCCGTCACTGGTCTCTCCAGATATCGTCCTGAAGGACTAGGAGTTCCCCCGGAGACCGAGGCCACCCACTTTGTGCACATTCTCGAGCCCTACATCAAGAAGCACAACATGACCTTTAAAGAGTTTGTTCACGCCTACAACCACGGCGAAGTGAATGAGCCTGAGCTTGATGAGTATTTCATGCATGACCGCGCTGTGCGAGAGTCGGGTCACGACACTTCGTACCGTCTGGAGGGTGTGTGCGCCAACCTGGCCACCATCGACCTGAACTCTCTGCTCTTTAAATACGAGACCGATATTGCGCGAACTATCCGCAGCCTGTTCAACGACAAACTGACCATGCCTGCCGAGTTCTGCGTAGGAACTCCGTACAAGCCCGGCGAGGTTCTGTCATCTGCAGTTTGGGACCGACGGGCCAAGCGGCGCAAGCTGATGATGGACAAGCTGATGTGGGACGAGGAAGAGGGCATGTTCTTTGATTACGACACCGTCGAGAAGAAGCGATGCACCTACGAGACCTGCACTACGTTCTGGGCGCTCTGGGCAGGCATCGCGACCCCTAAGCAGGCGGCGGAGATGGTGCGCAAGGGCTTGCCTCGATTCGAAGCATTTGGCGGTCTTCTGTCGGGCACAGAGAAGTCTCGAGGAGCTATTGGTCTAGAACGGCCTAACCGACAATGGGACTTCCCGTATGGCTGGGCGCCCCAGCAGATGCTCGCATGGACAGGTTTACTACGATACAGCTTCAACGATGAGGCAGAGCGCCTGGCGTACAAGTGGCTCTTCATGATCACCAAAGCATTTGTGGACTTCAATGGTGTTGTCGTCGAGAAGTACGACGTGACCCGACCAGTTGACCCCCATCGGGTTGACGCAGAATACGGTAACCAGGGTCTCGACTTCAAGGGTGTCGCCAAAGAAGGGTACGTCGCATGAATGATGAATCCGGCTATAATGAGGCTGAGTCGTGTTGCTAACCACGAGAATAGGTTTGGTTGGGTGAACGCCAGTTACGTATACGGCCTCCAGATTGTCAATGCGCATATGCGACGAGCCTTGGGCACTTTGACGCCGTACGAGACGCTGATCAGAGCCATTGAGCAGAACAATGAGAAGGCTCTGGCCGGACTTCTAGTGCCGTAACTGACTGATTGGGGTGCAAGGAGGCCAGACGACGAAGATATTTTTGCGGAAGGGTAATGCTGCGGCAGTACATTTTTTTTTGGTCCGGTTCTTGGTCCTTGGTCCTTGGGAGGTGGTTTTCTGGTTGCGAGTTCATTGGCGATTGGGGTGATAGACAACGGGCTTGTCGGTTGGGACGTTGGATGACAGGAGGAGAATTGGGGAATCGGGGAATCGGCTCCGGATAAACGGTCTCGACAAGCGTCAGGTTGGAGGGAAGTGGCCCAGTCGGCATTTGGAGTAGCCAGTGCCGCCGGGAGTGCCGATACGGTCAGGGGCCAGGGGTATTGTATGTGCGCTGCATGTACGGACATGGCTTGCGAGGCTGAGGAGCTGCATGGCCGAGGGTTTTGAGATGCCTGCATGGTCATGAAGTTTGCCTGCACCAGGACGGTTCATTTGTTGTTGTACATTGGGGGAGGGGGGGTTCAGATACGGATACGGCTTGGGCCTCACATAGAATGTATGGGATAGCTATCTCGCAAGAATCGAAAGTCAAAGGGTTGATGGCAACAACTACTAGTTGGCGATCAAGTGGACCGAGTCAGTTGTGAGGGGTAGAGGGATGGAAGAAGTTCTGTGAAGCTAAACATGTGCTGGAGAATTGCATGTGAAGCAAGTCTGTCAGCCGAGTAGTTGATGGTAACTAAGTACCTACAGACGGGTGTAGTTGTAGAGGTTGTCGAGTTACCTCGTCGGTAGGTAGGCTGCGCGAGATGACGAGAGCGATTGAACTATCTACCTAACAACAAGGTGAGTTCGGGAAGTGGCCGAGGAGACGACGGCTGAGGCGGCACGTGAGACGGGAGTGACAAGAATATGCCTAGGTAAGCATCAGCTATCACAGCGTAATAGGTGGTGAAGAAGGAGGGCGATATGGTATTCTCGGTAGTATGATGGACGATGGCCGAGGTAAGTTATGGGTGATTGTTAAAGGTTGGAAGGACGAGGCACGGAGTATAGGTACTATGTATGCACTTGGCCTCGTGATGGGCTAGGATTATACAGGACGTTGGAGAAGTTTTGTACGAATAGAAACGCGAATATGCAGTGGCATTGAGGAACTAGCTAAGGGGTACGGAGTACGGGCCCAGGTCTCAGACGCAGGGGAGACGACCACAAATTTGGGATCTGGAATCTCGAGATGCGGCTCGGAGGCACAGGGTTGGAAATCCGGAGAGGATGCTCGGAGGACCGAAGAGTAGGTAGATGGCGACAATGATATTACAGTACTCCGTACAGTACATACATACATAGACCGAGCAAGAAGATGTGTCAAGGTGGCACATCGTGGGGAAGTGGTTCTCGGTGACTGACCGGCAAGCGGCTCTCTCACATGCCAACACCCTCCGCTGCTCCGGCGTGGGCGGGACTCGGCCAAGTTCCGTTTCCCGGAGGCGGGTACGGGGAGAGGCGACGGAGGAAGGCCGAGATACGGGGAATTAATTGATTGCGTATGATGGAGAGAAGGAAGTGAAAGTGAGAGAGTGAAAGGACAGAATTTTGGTACAGATTGGGGGGGGAGAAGATGATAAAGGATTGGGGAGATTGTTAGTGGGGGAATTATTTTCATCATTTTACGAGGAGGTACTTATTCAACAATACAGGCTGGGTTGGTGTTGAAGTGACACTTTTCTCGGATTTGGTAACGGTACTTGGGTTAATTTTAAAACGGAGGTTGACGCCGTTGCCAACGACACGCTCACAACAGGTTTAGAGCGGCGTATGAGGTCACTTGCCGGTGAGGGGAAACGCAACCGAGGTGAGTTCAAGGTGAACCGCGTACCAAGTACCAAGGCAAAAAAAAAAAAAAAGCACCCCAGGTTTACTGGTCCCCTTCTGACCTCATCTAGCATGGATCTGGTTAGATGCGGCGGTAGATCAGGAGCGGCGGAAAGCCCGTGATCTGAAAAATCAAAGTTCTCGGCTGTGCGTTCGTTAGGGAAGAAGAGCTGCGGCACATGCCAGGGGTTGAATCTGGCACAAGGTCCAGGGTGTGTGTGCGGGCGGCGGGCCTGTGGGAGGACGGAGAGACCGCGCGGGCATTCAAAGTCCGGGGGGAGGAGCTATCCATTCAGGTAACTACCTAGGTATCATGTCCCTCGGCCGGGAGCTGTCATGGCTTCGGTGATGTGGGAAGGACCATCCATGGTTGGAGGGATGGTAGGTAGGTACCAAGGCAGGAGAGAAGGAGGCTCAAGCGGGTGGCTGTGTTGTCCCGTGAGATCCATGGGAAAGAGAAAGGGAAAAAAAAAAGTGACACAGAGCCGCTGAAACGGAGATCAATGTCCCTCCCTCCCCTTGTTCTGGGGAATGAAAGCAAGCAACCAAAAAGAGGACGGCGTCTGGGTCTGGTCGTGACGCCGGCGGTTCGGCATCTCGGCCAATGGGCGGCAAAACGCACCGGATCCGCCACAGTCCTGGCTCTTTTCTTTTCCTCTTACGAAGTAGGCCTCTGGAACGAGGGAGGTATCCAGCGGCCGAAGGGGACGGACAAAAGAGTGTGGTGAACGACGTCATGCAGGTTCATTCAATATTGGTTTTTGTTTTTTTCTTTCTTCTTTGTATGGAGTAATGTATGTACCCTTCGGTATGTACATGCCCCAGCGCAATCGACAGGATATCGATGCTCATGAGCAATGCTGCAGGATGCACGCAGTGTGGGAGCTTGCAGTTTACGTCGTTTACCATTACATACCTAGGTAGGTAGGTACCCAGCGAGTTCACGTCGAGGTTGCTGATTCGGTAGCTGGTCACGTAGTCATTCCCAATTGAGTGAATCTCCGTTACATATTACGGAATGCATTTGTCTGCTTCGAGGCATTCCGTCTCCCATACGCTCTCAGCAGCAGCAGCAGCATCAGCAACAACATCATCGGCAGCATGTTTACGGAGCATGTACCCTACTTCCCTTACCAGATGCCGGCAGAGCTATGCCTTCCCCTCGGGGACTGTCCGGAGTCACGTACCCCAGTCTGCCGGCCGGACCATGCCCGCGGGTGCCCCACGGCTCTAGACGCGCCTTGTGACGATGGATGGATGACAAGGAGAAGAAAGACGGGCTTTCCTTCTTTGATGATGATGGGGACACCTGGCGTCGTCGCTTTCACCTCGGGAAGACGGTGGGGGGTGTGAATGTAAGCCAGAGAGACGGGAGTGTGTTTCTCGGTGGGATTCCGAGTTTGGGGAGATGGATACTATGGAGTTGAAGCTGCTAACTCCCTGGTACATACAGCATCGTGACTCTCCGTTCCAGCTCAGAGATCACATCGTTGTATCCGTAGAGTCAATCCTCTATTGCTGATCGAATACTCGGATCTCCAATGGGGAGAAAACTCGGAGACTGAGAGAATGAACAAACTTCTGGCCGTTCGACCGAAAGCCCTCTGAAAAAGAGTCATCAAACCAGGTGAACAACTTTTCCCCAAACCCAATGCCCAATGACAATCCAGAAGCTTGTCCAATTTTTCCCTCCCCCTTCTTCTCCTTTGGCCTTACCATGACGGATTTGGGTTCTGGCCCCTTGTGCCCGGCGCTGGGCTCCTCCGTTCCTCGTGGTTGGCGGGTCCCTTGACAACTAGTCTCCATCCGGTAGTCAGCCACCCTCCATCTCCACCTCCACTTCCCACGCCCGCCCATCTCTTGAGCTAGGTAGGTATCCCGCCGCCTCCAGGTACAGTGACCTCGACTCCCATTCTTTTTTGGAGAATGACTCTCTGCCTCTCGCTTGAAAGGGAGGGGGTGCGTGTCTAGGTTTCATGACTAGGGGGTGTGAAGAGGGCGTGAAGGCCCGCTCTCGCCGACCGGGTGCGGAGAATGGAGAAGTGGGCGATGGCGACGGAGGACGGGAGCCCAGAGGAAAGAAAGATCCCCCAGCTTGGGAATTCCCGTCCGAGATTGTACTTATTATCAGCCTCGCCCGCCGTCTCTGGACTTGATTTCGTTTTTCAATATTCTATTCTTCTCTCTCATCTCCAAATCCTCCTCTTCCTTCTTCACCCCGGTGCTGTTGTGATATCCTCATCTCTCCCTCCTCGCCTCTCGATCTCTTACACGCTCGACCCTTCTCACCCTCTCTCCCTCCCACCCAAACAAAATCAGTCACAATGGCCGCCAACAACATGGCTAACCCCTCGGTGAACCCGGACGTCGAGGACCAGCTCTTCCAGCAGGAGGTTGCCGCCGTCAAGGCCTGGTGGTCCGAGTCCCGATGGCGACACACCAAGCGCCCCTTTACCGCCGAGCAGATCGTCTCTAAGCGCGGCTACCTGCCTATCAACTACGCCAGCAACGCTCAGTCAAAGAAGCTGTGGAAGATTCTTGAGCACCGCTTCGAGGTGAGACCGATTGGCATTGCAATTGGGGGTTTTACGGATGGTGTTGCTAACGGTGGATGCCTTTGATAGACCCGCGATGCCAGCTACACCTACGGCTGCCTGGAGCCTACCATGGTCACCCAGATGGCCAAGTACCTCGACACCGTCTACGTCTCTGGCTGGCAATCTTCGTCGACTGCTTCTGCCTCTGACGAGCCTGGTCCCGATCTGGCTGACTACCCCTACGTAAGTTGTCCATTCTGCCCTCGTGACCAGTTGTTCTCAACACCACGAGAACCATCGCGAATACCCAATTGGGCAAGTAAACAATTTCCAAGACGGAAAACTAACACACCTCTTTCTTTAGACCACTGTCCCCAACAAGGTCGGCCACCTCTTCATGGCTCAGCTCTTCCACGACCGCAAGCAGCGCCAGGAGCGCCTCAGCGTCCCCAAGGCCCAGCGCGCCAACCTCCAGAACGTCGACTACCTCCGACCCATCGTCGCCGATGCCGACACTGGTCACGGTGGTCTGACCGCCGTCATGAAGCTCACCAAGCTCTTCATCGAGAAGGGCGCCGCCGGTATTCACATTGAGGATCAGGCCCCTGGTACCAAGAAGTGCGGTCACATGGCCGGCAAGGTCCTTGTCCCCATCCAGGAGCACATCAACCGTCTGGTTGCCATCCGCGCCCAGGCTGATATCATGGGTGAGTTCTCATACGATGTACAATATCAGATGAAACCGAAAACTGACATGTGAAAACAAAAGGCTCCGACCTCCTCGCTGTCGCCCGAACTGATGCCGAGGCCGCCACCCTCATCACCACCACCATCGACCCCCGCGACCACGCCTTCATCATCGGTTCTACCAACTCCTCCCTCAAGCCCCTTAACGACCTCATGATCGCCGCTGAGCAGGCCGGCAAGACCGGTGCTGAGCTCCAGCGCATCGAGGACGAGTGGCTCGCCAGCGCCAACCTCAAGCGCTTCGACGACGCCGTCGCCGCTGCCATCGATTCTTCCTCCGTCGTCGACAAGGCCGCCGCCAAGCGCGACTACGCCGCCCGCGCCAAGGGCAAGTCCAACGCCGAGGCCCGCGTCATCGCCCGCCAGGTCGTCGGCCGCGACGTCTTCTTCGACTGGGACGCCCCCCGTACCCGTGAGGGTTACTACCGCCTCAAGGGCGGCTGCGACTGCGCCGTCAACCGCGCCATCGCCTACGCCCCTTACTGCGACGCCATCTGGATGGAGTCCAAGCTCCCCGACTACGCCCAGGCCAAGGAGTTCGCCGACGGCGTCCACGCCGTGTGGCCCGAGAAGAAGCTCGCCTACAACCTGTCCCCCAGCTTCAACTGGAAGACTGCCATGCCCCGCACCGAGCAGGAGACCTACATCCGCCGCCTCGCCTCCCTGGGTTACTGCTGGCAGTTCATCACCCTCGCCGGTCTGCACACCACCGCCCTCATCAGCGACCAGTTCGCCAAGGCCTACAGCAGCGTCGGCATGCGCGCCTACGGCGAGCTCGTCCAGGAGCCCGAGATGGAGACCAAGGTCGACGTCGTCAAGCACCAGAAGTGGAGTGGCGCCACCTACGTCGATGAGTTGCAGAAGATGGTCACTGGCGGTATCAGCTCAACCGCTGCTATGGGCAAGGGTGTGACTGAGGACCAGTTCCATTAAACTGTGGAAGAGTCCAACGACGACAAACAAAACCCATAAACACCTAAACAGAACCACCACCACCACCAGAACTGTGAGAGTACAGTAGAAGAAGGGAAGAAGTTTAAAAAAATGGAAGAACCACGGGGTTGGATAATGTGCTTTTCTTGCGCTATTGGAGACAGGAAGCATCCTTGTATACCATCATATTTCTTGGGATGGTTGTCTCTTTGTTTTTCTTAACCCGTTTTACATAGCATCATGCCCATCATGTCCCTTTTTCATATACTGGTTTTGCATAGACAGAAATCAGTAGACTTATAAAAAAACAAATTAAAAATCATCATGGCTTCGAATCGCACAGTGACTTGGGATTGATTGTTGAAAAAATCGCCGGCTTAAAATGACAGCGCTTGAAGCTTCATTACCCCCTTCTATCTATCATGGATGCTCACCCATATCCTGCGCCATCTTGAAAAAAAGTCCACCTCTTTATTCTCCCATCATCTGGGTATTGCCCAAGTCCTCAAAGACGCACAAAAGAAAAGGGAGGAAGAAAAAAACGTCATCGTCGCATTACCGTACATGTTCTGAGAGCCAGTTGGTAGAAAGTCTCGCTTCCAGTTCCTCTCATTCTGAGTTCCGATTACATCCCGAGGTCTCTTCTTTTTATCTGAAATGCCCGTTGGTCCGCTGGTCCGGAGGAGGCGCCGATAGACAGACTGCGGCTCCACCTCCGCTCAACGGCCCTGATGAACCGTTCCCCCTTGTGACCTAACCGTTGCTCTTTTCAAGTGTCCCGAGCTCGGAATACCTCCCGCAAAGTAATCAATGCACATAATCGTGTGCGTACAGGACTAGATGAAGGACATTGTTAGTGTATACGATAGCCATGTGCTACGTGCCGAGTATCGCGTTGTCATGCTAGGGACGACAATTCTGCTTAGTCCGCTTCCGCCAGCTGCATGATGAGCCTCGCGGCCATGTCCAAGAATGGGAAGGGACTTGTGACATCCTTCTCCTCTAGGAGCCGGCCTTGTGCTGTTTCATAGCCCGAGCACTTGAAGTCTACCAGGTAGACGCCATGCTCCATTTCGTAGATTTGGATGTCCAAGTGCAAAGCAATAAACGGCCGCTGAGCTTGGTCCTCTTGAATATGATACTGGTCAGGTGAATCTATCTTCTCGCTTCTCGATTTCCTCTTGAGAGCTGAAACTGTTGTCAGTAACCCATGCCATAGGGGGGAAGGAAGAAAACATAAACATACTTGAAGTGTCCCAACGAACGTTGATATGCCAGGGGTCTGCCGGGAGCCTGTATCGCTTCTTAGGATCGATACTGGAGGTGGAGCCCCGGCTCCCATCATAAGAGTCGACGAAACTGCCGTCATGCGAGCCCCCCTCGCGCTCTTCGGCATGCCTTGACTCGTAGTCTTCGTCTGGGATGTAGGTAGCACCCAGTTTATGCAGCGCCTTGTGGATGCAAAGTAGGGCTTCCCATGGCGAGTTACGCGATCGGATGCCAAACTGCCAACGCACAGGCTTTGCCTTCTTTGGGGGATGGACTGGAGTAAGACCCTGGGGCCTCTTGTTCGCCTCGTCGAGGCGGAGTTGACTCCTCGAGTGTGGCTTCAGACGACGCGCCGTCTCTTCCTTATCCGCGTCCGTCCGTGCCTCGGTGGGCTCGTCGTTAACGACTACCGCGGCCGGCGTGGTGTGGAGCGTTCCAGTCTTTTCTCGCTCAATGTAGTCCTTGTGATAGGCGGGCAAGCTAGATGGCAGGATACCAATCTTGCTCACATATGGACGGGGGCTTGTGGTAGTCTGGGATATCGCCGACCGAGCTGAAGACATGCTGAGCATCGGACTTGATCCCTCGGGCTCTGCCAGTAGTGCTTCAAGGCGGAATAAGTCAGGTTCGGTGATCTGAAGACATAGCCCAAGAACAAGGGGTACTCACGATTGACTTGCATCATCTTGTTCTCCCTCACAATCATGTAAGCGTCTTTGATAGCTGATGGCTCGGCGGCCTGCAGGGCTTCTTCGACATCGTTCTTGCCATAACCCATGGTCTTGCTGATCTTCTCCGTCACTTCGTTGTGCAGCCTCTCCTGAACCCTCTCAGGGGCATTGGGTGCGATGTCACTCTTCTCGATGGCCTTGTTCGGGTCGACGCCTGTGTTGAAGAACTCCTCGACAGGGGGCTGCAGATAGGGGGGCAGATCATTCATGAACCAGGCATCGCCTCGGATGTCCTCGATCGTAGCTCGATGGACAGGGTTAACCACCAGCATCTTCTTGATTAGGTTCGCGGCGCCGACGGGCATCCACTGCGGGATGCTGTAGGTACCCTTTGCGATCTTGGCGAACAGACTTGGGATGTGTTCATCGTCGAAGGGCAGCCGGCCAACAAGCAGAACATAAAGAATGACGCCGCAACTCCACACATCGACTTCGGGTCCGGCGTATAGCTTACCGCCGATAACTTCGGGGGCGGCGTAGTTGGGGCTGCCGCAGCTCGTCTTGAGGAAGTTGCCGTCGGTCATGATGTTGCTCAGACCAAAATCGGCGATCTTGACGTTGAGGTTCTCGTCCAGGAGCAGATTCTCGGGTTTCAAGTCACGATGGACAATCTTGTGTCGATGGCAATATTCAACAGCACAGAGCATTTGCTGGAAGAAACGACGGGCCTCTGCCTCTTTCATACGGCCGTGCTGGACGATGTAATCGAATAGTTCACCTCCGGCGTACTCGAGAACCATAATAATGTCGTTGGGAGTCTTGATGACGGTGTAGCTAGTCATACATGTCAGTGGACATCGTGGATGGGTATCACATGCAGTTCGGGGGCGGGAAAGACGCACAGCTTGATGATGTGGGGATGGCGGAGTAGCTGTAGGTACTCAATCTCGCGCTCAACGCGCCCCGCCATATCGCGACTGATAAGTTTCTTCCTAGCAATGATCTTGAGAGCAACTTGCTGGCCGGTGCCGTTGTGGATAGCAAGCTTGACCTTGCCGAAGGAGCCTTCTCCTAGGGTTCGGAGGACCTTGTAGGCGCCGATGCGCTGCTCCGTCTTGATCTTGTCCCTGAGCGGCGCATCTGCGGGGCGACCAGGTTTGGGGGCATCGCCATGACCATGTTGGTGGTGCTGCTGCTGTTGTTGTTGCTGTTG